>JAEQBH010008977.1:0-81289 GCA_016808115.1 Tetrastigma voinierianum
CGTGCGATGTGACAAAACATCATCCCTCATGCAGACACAACGTCCTTGTTGTGTTCCATGGGATTGTAGGGCCAAATAGGCAAACACCTCTACGGGGTCAAACTAAACAGACCCCCACATTAGGGTCGGGGATCAACTTTGATACTATTTGTACGACTCCGCCCACATGTAGATATTGTCCACTTCAGACCTAAGGGGCCCTCACTGCTTTAAAACACGTATGCTAGATTGAGAGGAACTCATACTTATATAGTGCTAGGAAGTTTCTCCTCTATCCGATGTGGGATGTGACATCCCACCTCCCTAATATTCATGAAAATGGTAATTACATACATAAGCTTGAGATTCTTGTTTAGGTTCTAAAAAATTGAACATTTTTCTATATAGGATAAATGTTACGGCATGTGACTCATATTGAGAGTAAAATGGTATATGGGTATTTTGTGTAATTTGGTCATATCCAGTACCCTTTTTGTAATTTGAATTCTCATTTGTTTATATGAAAGTTCATGATAGACTACTTGGTTTGATTAACTCTCCAAGTACGGTATGAGGCTGCATGGAAGGGAGGGTGTTGAGAAACATGATATTCACATTAATACCTTCCTATATCATGCCTATAGAATTCGCCCAAATACTTATATTATGTTTGGTTTTAGTAAAGTAATAAGAATGGATGGAAAATATATTAAAATTAGTCATAAACTTTGAATACTAAAAGAGAAATTAAGTAATAAAGTTTAAAGAAGCATGTAAAAATAATTTATTAACTTGAAAGTTATTTTTTTCACTTTTTTCCTTTTATGTTTCACTTTATTTTCTTTCTCTGCATTTTCTCCAAGTTTCACAAGTCATGAACTCAACAACCACATAAATCTCAAAGCTTCAAAGAACCTTTTCAAAAGTCATTTTAGTTATCGCTTGATGTCCCATTATTTATTATTTTATAGATATTTGGATAAAAGACATCAAATAATGCAAGATTTGTGAATCAAACCTATCCCATGTTTTTTCTTAAAAATTAACCCTTTTTGAACAAAAATGTCCCTTTCTATTTCATGTATTCACATTATGTTTTAAAAAAAGATGTTATTTTTGCAAGAAAACAAAGATGATATTTTTGTCAAAATCATACCAAAAATTGATATGGGGTCAAATTTAAATTAAGCCAAAAGGTTTTTTAATCAAATCACCTTATTTTATATCCCATTATCTATTAGTTTCCACATGTTTGGTTTTCGGTTTCGTGTATTAGTTTTGTTTCTGTCATGCCAGCAGGTCAAGAGAAAAATTCAGAGTTTTGTGATTTGTTTTCACCCTACCCAAAAAGAGCATCTTCTTAATTTTATTTTTTTAAGCTTTGACTAGGACCCCTTAAAAACAAGAAACTGATTATTTGGATCGTTCTCACAATTTATTACTGTGCATAATCATTTCATTTCTTTTTTACTATGCTCTGGGAAGATGGAATTTCTAATCTGGTGCCTTTTTTCTCGAAACAGATATTACTACAATGCCCTTCGCATCTCCTCACTTAGTTTAAGTCCAATCTAGCACGTAAGGACCAAATCGACTGAATTAGATTTTGAAATTCATCGGCTAAAAGAGGTAAAAAGATGAGCATTCTTCCATATTATACATACTTATACATATCCAACCATTAGAAACTTTGTTACGATGAAATGAACTCGTTAAAAAACATGATATTCATATTAAACTTGAATCCTATAAGTTTAAGCTTTTAGGAGTGAATTGGTCATTTAACATGGTATCGGAGCTTGGTTTTGGGGGTGTCCAGTTCGACTGCTTTCTCTCGCAATTTATTCCATATTTGTTGATTTGTGTTAAACATCAACTCTCCTATGAATTTTTCACGCTCACCCATCTCATATAACTCATCTCATGTATGACGTGATAGTCAAACAAACCAAACCAATTTTCTTTTTTTTTCTCAAAATTTTCTTTTTCACAGGTCGCATAGCAGCCCGCTCTTCGAAGTCGGATATAAGCCAATTCAGTCACAAATCAAGAGTCTTAAACAAAAAACAAAATAAAATTGACTCATTTACTAAATCATTGACAAAGGAAATGCACTAGATTATCTTATTATACAAGTTCTTGATGTTTCTTTCTTCTCGAAAATAATATTGATTCCACTGCTAATTTCCTTTCCATGCAGAGAAATCAGAGAGGCAGATTGTGGAGGAAAATAAAAGAAAGTGTTCAAACAAAATATGCAGAGGTCATTGAATTAGATATCTCGATTTCTTTCTTTTGTTCTTTTCTTTGAGGTGATTAGATTTTTTTATTTCTTATTTTGGTTAATTTTACTCGATTTATTTATTTATTTATTTATTTTAGTTTTGATTCAAGATTTAATTCAGTATATTTTTGTAAAAGTTATAAATATTGTGGAACTTAACCATATTATTTTTATGTTTCTCAAGTAGTACTATTAAGAATATGTTTGGTTCCTGAAAATTTTGTGAGAAATGTAAATAAAAGAAAATAAAAGAAGGTTAAGAAAAAATTAAAATTAATAAGTTATCTTTACTTATTAGTTCAAACTTATTAATTTAAATATGCATCAATTTCACCATTTGAATATATATATATATATATATATATATATATATATATATATATATATATATATATATATATATATATATATATATATATATATATTCTACATTTTCTATGGAACAACTCATTCAGAGAAAATACTTCTTAACACTCTTTTTCTCCATGATTACTTTTGAGAGAGAAACATCACTTATATTCACTTTGCATCATATCATAATATTATGTTATCATTTTTATTTACTTTATATTACATCATAATATTCTATTTTTTAATAAATTTATTCCCACGGGTACTCGAAGCCTAGAAGCCTAAATTGAGCTCTTAGTCACTTAAAATATAGATAAATTGAATTAAACGGAAAATGGTGATTTGATTAAAGGGGAATCCGTTTAAAAGGGACAACTAGAGAAAAAAAAATTACAAATAATATAACCGCTTTGTTAAAACCCAAAGAGAAAGATAAAACAGCCATTTGACAAGTTTACCCTTCTAACCACCCATAGCTTGCTTTATTTTCTCCAACTTTTCATTTCCTATGTCCCATGTTGAGCTCTTTCGTATTATTCTAACTCTTTCCTCATAGCTATATATTCTCTTTAGATTTGATCCCCTCCAAGGTCTTTCCAATTTAAACTCCATTAGTAGGAGACATTCTCAAACCCCGTGTTGTAACTTGACAATAGTTAAGTCTAAAAATAAATAGCTACTAATGTAAGAATCTTGACTTAACCATCTTTAATTTGTAACTTAAACGATAGTTAAGTCCGACAAAATAACTAATGATTTAAGAACTCGTTTAACCTCCTCCCTTCAAGTTATAACTTAAAAATAGTTAAGTCTAGACTAAAGAAGTTACTGATAAAAGAACTTTGATTTAACCTCATTCAAGTTGTAAATTCAAATGAAGGAAGTTAAGTCCAAATAAAATAGCTACTGATTTAAGAACCTTGGTTTAACCCCCCTTTCAAGTTATAACTTAACGGTAGTTAAGTTTGGATTAAATAGCTATTGATAAAATAACCTTGACTTAACCCTTTTCAAGTTGTAACTAAACGATAGTTAAGTCCATACCAAATAACTATTGATTTAGGAACCTTAGTTTAACCCCCTTCAAGTTATAACTTAATAGTAGTTAAGTCTAAACAAAATAACTATTGATAAAAGAACATTGACTTAATCCTCACTAAGTTGTCACTTGACGATAGTTAAGTCCAGAATAAATAATTACTTATCTAAGAACCTCAATTAACTCCCTTAGGTTTCAAGGACACAACCTTCTCTAACAAAGATCCTTTTCTTCAAACATCAACGAATTCTCTTTTTTTTTCAAATTCCATGAGCCCTTTCAGGACTCCAACAATTTCGCTACAAAACTATTGGAACTTCCTCTCTCTGTTCACCTCCCTACTTTCAATCTCAATTGTTCATTCACCTCCATTAGTTGGTGGGTCTCACTCTTAATAATGAGAAATGTCACTGTGATCCCAAGGAGGCAAGAGCTACAAAGTCTTGATTAGGTTTTTTTTTCTCTAATAAAATCCTCCCTCACAAAACCGTAATTGAATGAGGAGCTGGAAGGAAGAAATGGGGTCGGGCGTAGAGACACTCTGTAGGGGTATTTTTGTCCGAAATGCGTTTGAAGGTTATCAAAGTAAGAGGTTATATTTTGCAAATTTTTTATTTGTCCCTTTTAAATGGGGAATTAAATGACCATGAAAACTCCAAAATTTGAAATTGAATTTTCATCAATTTTTGGTCTAATTTCACAAAATTGCTCCATCTTTGTTTTCTTTGCAACATGAAATAGAAAATGACATTTTTGTTCAAAATTGGGTTATATTTCAAAATGATAATAATAATAATACATAGGAGATGCTAGATTCATACATTTAAGGGTATTTGATGTCTTTTTAACCAATATTTCAAAGAAAAAAATCTCAAAAATATTTGCAAAAATGACTTCTTGTAAAACTAACCTTGAAAATGTCACATTTGGACAAAAAAGCCCTTGAACGTAAAGATAAATTCGCTATATTTTGTCGCATCACCTATCATATTTGCTCAAAAAGTGTCTTTTTTGCATTTAAAAAAAGGTTAATTTACAAATAACTTATGGATTTGTTCATTTTAAACTAAGCATTTTGACAAATGTTAGATTTAAGGTTTTTTTTCTCCTAAATTCCTTCGACTCCAATTTGGAAATAGAAATCGGAATTGGAAGGGGGAGCAGTTGTATCATGATACCATTTCAAAAAGATAGAAAATCATAATCCCGGCATGTATGGGTTTTATTTAGGCATGGCAAAAAAAAAAATTTTTGTTTTTACTTTTTTTATTTTACCGCTAAACACTTTAATTATATATTATCACCACCGGGACCTCGAATCAACTCAAGAAACCAAACAAGCCCTATATTCTTTTTGGCAAGCTTTTTGGGTTCAAGTGGATACTTATCACTGCATCCACACCATACCTAGTTAGTCAGTCTCCTATTAGTTACCTGTAAGGTAGGCTTGTGGAGGTGTTTTCACCCATCTAGAGCATTTATGCTCATTAAATGCCATTGTTCAAGAGGAAAAATTATAGGGTTTAGGTTTTAAAGCTAAATGAAGATCCGGTTTGAGAAATGACTATAGGTCATCCTTCCCAATGCGAGGAAAAAGACCCGAGGACATGACTCGGTCATTCTTAACCCTAACCCAAAGGCCTGAGACTTCAAGGAGTTCTTTAACTTTTTATTTCACCTCTATTTCCGCCACCATCAAACCCCCCACTCGTTTTTACAAAATCCAGAAATCCAAAGAAGAAAAACACCATTTTAATCCACTGTAATCCTTCTCTCGAAGAAAAACCCATCCCCGTGTTCACACCTCGTACCACTATACTCGCAGCAGCTCGCTACTGCAGTAGAATTTAGGGATACAAATTTTGTTGATTCTGATACACCTACTTCGCATGCGAATCAAATGGCGCCGTTGCTAGGGATGGTGCCTCAGTGAGAAAGACAGAGAGAGGTTGTGAACTCTGTGGATCCACATCACAAGTATTGGTGAATTCTCATTTCTTTTTATTTTACTATTTCTTTCCCATTTGCGCTTCACCGTAGGGGAATTTGGAATTTTGTAATCGTTCATACATATTTTCCTTGTTTCTATTTTTTAACTAACATCAACCTTTCGGTAGTCTCGTTTTTTGTCGGTTTCTGGGTTTGTTTGTGTGTGTTCATAGCAAATACGATTCGACAAAAACATCCAAGCAGTAAATTGAAAGGCTTAGTGCTCTAAATTTTTAACAAGGGTGTGAAATCGCTTGCACAAAGAACTAGATGGAGCTCCCACCAAGAGCAAAGAAGCCAACAGGTTCAAAGGGAGCCCACGCCTATAGTCAGATCACATACACCCCCAAGGGTGAGTGCATGCATTATACCCCGCCGAGGATGCGTAGGCCTTATCTCGCCGCCTCGGCTTCCCAACTTTTCATGGTATGAAAATGAAAATCCATACACGATATTCGATTTTGGAGGAAGTTTGCACAACTTTCAAAAAGGTGCAAACCGATATGGAGCCGCCGGTTGAAAGCTTCCTTTAACCTCAAAGACAAAGCCAAAAATTGGCGACCACTAAGGCCAAGGACCATCAGAATCGCGAGCCGGCAGTGACTAAGAAGTTCTTCAAGGCCCACAAGACCAATAATTTGAAGAGGCAAATCTACACCTTGGTACCAAGATGTTGAAAAATTTTATCGCTATTGAAAGGTATATGGAGATTCATCGTTCGCCTCACCATGGCTTTGATACCCGGATGCCGGGTGAATACTTCTATTGAATGGAACGCCCCCGCCATGAAACAACTCTTGGAGACCATGTGTGGAGGGGACTTCCTTAGCAAAAATCCAGATGAAGCCATGGATTTCCTCAACTATGTTGCTGAGACTTCCAAGGGATGGGATGAGCCGAACCTAAGGGAGGTAAATAGAATGAAGCACACAACAAACCAAATGGGAGGCATATACTCACTGTCAGAGGATATGGAAATGAAAGGTTATCTTCCGACTGTAAGGTCAGTTAACTAGAAATGCAAAATCATGATGAGGTATAGGCAAGAAATAAACACCCGCATGACCTCTCCGTGTACTCTGCTTTAATTGCCAATCCACTAGTCACCAAGGAGATCGTTGTTCAATTGCCCCCTCAGAAAGGGATTTGATGCAAGAGTAGGCAAACATAGTGGGTCAAAGTAGGCCACCAACAAACACTCCATATGGGAACACCTACAATCCAAATTGGAGGAATCGTCCCACCCATCATGGAAGCCAAACCCCTGTACCTATGCTCCCACAGGTTCACAACAGCAACAACCCTCATCCCCTATAGAGCAAGCCATTGTAAATTGAAAGGTCAGGTAACTTTGTGGAAGAACAAGACGTTGAATGTTCAATTAATTTTAAAATCGAACATCGAAGGCACTCTTAACAAAAAATAGATGACCAGTACTCGCCTGAAGTCGACTAACCGAAGAAGAAGTGCAAGAAAAGGGAAAATTCCCCTCTCAGACACAACCAAACCCCAGGGGATTGCATGAAGTGAGCTCCTCCATCCCGAATTCCATAATGAATGAGGTCAAGGCAATCATCACACTGAGGAGTGGCAAAGAGCTTACACAACCATCACCCAATGCAATGTAATCTGTAAGGTGAAGCTATAGAGACTAACTCGGGAGGAGGTGGGTGATCGCTGCATCATGAGAAAAATAAGACATTTCCACCTTCCTCAAGCATTAAAAAGTCAAAAAGAAGTGCCATTAATCAGCTGAAATGTTAGAGGTATCGAGGCAAGTGAAGGTCAATATACCCCATTTGACATGATCAAGCAACCCCCACCTATGCAAAAATTTTAAAGGACTTGTGCACAAAGTGAAAGATGGCTAAATGTCAAAAGAAAGCCTTCCTAACTCGAACAAGTCGCTGCCATTATCCAACGCAAGACTCCAAAGGAAATATAAAGATCCGGGGTCATTCAACCATCTCTGCTAATATAGGAGGCACTTCGCGTGAGAAAGCACTCGCAACTGGAGCAAGTGAATTTCCCTCTATTCGCCAGATAAGCAAATTGTCAGCCAAAGCCCACTCTCCATCACACCGTTTCTCGCTGATAGGTCAATCAAAATACCGGGCGGGACAAGGAAGATGTCTCGGAGCATAAGTGGACAAATTCTACTATCCAAGATTTTGTTGTACTGATACGTAACCGCTGAAGAACAGGGGCCAATTATGTACTTATTATCTTGAGGAGACCATTCTTGGCCACCTCCAATGCAATTATCAATTGCAGAAATGGTGTCATGAAACTTACCTTCGGAAACATGACCCTAGAGCTCAACATCTTCCACCTAAGTAAAAAGCACATGCTAACCAGTGGAAGATGTCCCAAAAGAAGTATGCATCATTGACACCATCCCCGGGTGGAACAAGTCGATCGCCAGGACGCAGATACACCAACAAGAGTTACCGAAAGTGTAAGAGCAACAGGAAGCTAACTTGAAACTGCGCGTGGACACCGAGTAAGAAACATGAAATTTTGTCGCTGGTAATCGAAGAGGAAGTCGTATGAGCCCTAGAAACGGAGCTTAAACCCTTGCCCTGCGGAGCTGAAGTATGCTTATTTGGGAAGAGCAGAGTGTGGTCCGGGCTGGTCATTTATCCTCGTCGACACCGCACAAGGAGGGTAGCTCGCCGCACGTCCTCGCAGAGAACAAGAAAGCCTCGGTGTAATATTACCGATTCAAGCGGCATTAATTGCAAAGAAGGTGCACCCACCACATCTACTTAGAGGAGGAGGCAAAGTCAGTGAGGCAGCCACAGAGAAGGCTGAACCCACATATGCAAGAAGTGATTAGAGCATAAGTCTTAAAGCTACTGCAAGCTGGCATCATATACCCCATATCAGATAGCACCTGGGTGAGTCCGACCTGCACCCAAGGTGCCCAGCACAGCAACCACTGCACAATGAAAAATGAGAGGAGATACCCACTCGCCTTACCACGGGCTGGAGGGTATGCATTGATTATCAAAGGCTAAAACAAGAAGTAACAATGAAGGATCACTTCCTCTACCATTCATAGACCAACTTACTGAGAGGATTGCCACCCTTTATTGTTTCCTGGACATATTCAAGATATTTCCACTGAGATTGCTGTAGGACCAGGAAAGACAACCTTCACATGCCCATTTGGCACGCGTATGCATACGTGAGGATGCCCTTTTGGACTTTGTAATGCCCCCGCCACATTTCAACGATGTATGCTTATCATTCAGCGATTTGGTAGAAGGTGACATGGTGTTTTCATGGACTATATTATAGTCTATGGCAGGAGTTTCGAGGGAGTGCCTAATCAACTGAAACCGTCCCGCATTTTCGTGCATAGAGAAAACCATGTTGAACTGAGAATGCCATTTATGGTCATCCAGGGCATTTTATTAGGGCATATTATTTCGGAGAAAGGAATTGAAGTTGATAAAGCAAAAATTGATTTGATTTCCAACCGCACCCCCCCACAAATGTCAAGACTGTGAGGCAATTCTTGGGGCATGCAGGCTTCTACAGGAGGTTCATACAGGACTTCTCAAAAATTTCCAAGCCACTTTATAAGCTTCTAGAAAAAGATGCCAAGTTTGAGTGGGATGCGAAATGCCAACAAAGGTTTAAAGAGCTCAAGGCTTATTTAACCACTGCACCAATAGTGAGGGCCCCTGACTGGCAGTTGCCTTTCGAGGTTATGTGCGATGCAAGTGACCTCGCTATCGGAGCAATTCTAAGACAAAGAGCAAAGGGAAAACCGTATGTGGTTTACTATGCTAGCAAAACATTGAATGAAGCTAAGAGGAATTTCACTACCACCGAGAAAGAATTGCTGGCAGTAGTCTATGCACTGGACAAGTTTCATGCATATTTGATAGGGGCAGATATAATTATCTTCACAGATCATTCAACTTTGAAATATCTACTCACTAAGCAAAATTCCAAGGCTAGGCTTATCAGATGGGTCCTCTTACTACAGAAGTTCAACCTGCAGATTCGGGATAAGAAGGGTGTGGAAAATGTTGTTGCTGATCATCTCTCCAGACTAACCATAGCACACAACACCCACAACCCTCCAATCTATGACGAATTCCCAGAGGAGTCTCTACTCACTGTGGACAGTGCTCCTTGGTTTGCCCACATTGCTAACTTTTTGGTAACAGGGGAGTTGCCAACAGAATGGAAAGCACAGGACAAGAAGTTCTTCCATGCAAAAGTCCACTCCTACTATTGGGAAGAACCCTATTTGTTCAAATATTGTGCTGATCAAATAATCAGAAAGTGTGTGCCGGAAGGAGAACAAAAGGGGATACTCAGCCACTGCCATGACAGCGCCTATGGAGGTCATTTCGCTTCCCAGAAAATAGCAATGAAGTGTCGCAGTGCGTTTTTATCAGCCGTCTTGCTTAAGGATGCCTATACCATGTGCAAACAATGCGACAAATGCCAAAGGTTGGGAAAAATATCTCGTCGTCATATGATGCCACTGAACCCTATTCTGGTTGTTGAGTTATTTGACATTTGGGGCATCGACTTCATGGGACCATTTCCTACTTCCTTCGGATATACTACATCCTCGCTGAGTCAATATGTGCCTAAGTGGGTCAAGCAAAGGCTTCGTATGTTGCACACAAGACGTATTGAAATTCTTAAGGAGAACATTTTCTCAGGTCGAAGTCCCAAGCCATAATCAGTGATAGAGGTTCACATTTCTGCAACAAACCTTTTGAGAATCTCCTATCCAGAGTATGGTGTCAACAGAAGTCTGAGTGGCCACCCTTATCATCCTCAGACCAGTGGCCAAGTAGAGCTAGCCAATAGGGAAATCAAGACTATATTGATGAAAGTGGTGAACCGAAGCGGGGGGAAGGATTGGTCTCTCAAACCACACGGACTCTTTGTGAATGAGAATAGCATACGAGACCATCCTTGGAATGTCCCCCTATCGCCTAGTTTATGGCAAGGCATGTACTGCTGTGGAAATTGATTATAAAGGCGGTGGGCAGCGAAGTGAATCTGGACATGGGAAGAGCTAGCCCAAAGACTCTCCTTGATCTCAATGAGTTAGAAGAGCTTAGGAGCGGCGCCTACTTCAATTCAAAAAGTGCGAAGGACAAATTAAAGTGGCATGATCGACTCATAACTCGGAAGAACTTGATCAAGGGGACAGAGTCTACTTTATGACTCGAACTCCACCTTTTTCGGGCGAAGCTCAAATCGAGATGGATTGGACCATCCATCATTCATCAAAAGCATACCCATTGGTTCAATAGACACACTCAACCCAAGCGATAATACGAGTGTTCAAGGTCAATGGAATGAAGGTGAAGCCTTATCTTAGCGACTCTTTATAAACAGGGAGGAGATTCTCCTCCTGGACCCCCCATGAAACCCTCAGGCTACACATTTGGGAGTGGCTTCTGCAGTATCTCATAAGTCACTAGATTTTTTGTTATAATTTAATTGCTTAGTTTTGTTTAAGTTTCAGTTTTGTTAATGATCTTTTTGTGATCAGTTGTTTGCTTGTTTTTCTTTGTACTGGCAGCTGCAGCAGCATCAGCCACTCCTCCGGCAACACCTCAACCTGTCCAGGCTGAGGATGATTCTTCATCAGCCACCGACTGAGGAGGTACCACTTCCTCCACTAACTTTCCAATCTACACCCCATTGCGGACAATGGCATACTTGGTTGGGGGGAGAGTTAGTGTTGGAAGTGATGTTCATACTGCTGATTTCAGTTCTTTTGTACATCTGTAACGTAAGCCCATTTTGTATGTTAATGACTTGCACCATACTTCATTTAGAAAAAAAGCTGAAAATTTTGTGAATACAACGTTATATATTTCATCTGACTCCATGTTTCTACACTTTGCAAATCATTTTGCCCCCATTTTTGTGGTTGCATTTCCTGTAGGCCGAAAAGTTGGAAATAGCATGTGTAATTACCATCAATGCTAGATTAGTTCCATGCATGATTGAGTTGTTGTGGGTTAGAACCACAGTATTCAACCCTTGTCTTCCACCATTAGCTAACCAAACACACAATGCACTTCAATTTCTTCATTAAGGGGTAGAAAGTTTGCACCATGCCCCACTGCTGCAAAGTGGCATAACCAGTTGGCGACCTTTAATAGGTTAATGACCCGTGAAAAGAAGCCAATGTGTCTTCAAAAGAAAAACAAAAGAAAAAGAAAAAGAAAAGAAAAAGAAATAGAAAAGTCGTGTAGCTTTGCCTTGAAACAGGCAGTCCGAGGGTCTCTGTGAAAATCCATATAAAACACGGTGCCCAAGCCAGCTGGTTGGGAGCCCTTGGAGCTTAGTGCTGTACATGGGTGGATGGGTGGAGTTTAGCGAGTTGTAGGTGCTGGATTCTCGAAATCATTCGAAGTCCTGGGTGAAACCTATGGAGTTAGTTGTCGAAAGATCCTTTTAACTTGATGCCCTAAACCTTAGTTGGTTGGGAGTCATCGGTGGATCCCCATTACACGGACTTTGGTGAAGTCGAGTTCTCGACGTACATCTTCACAATACGAAGAGGTGTGAAATAAGAGTGGAGCCGGGATCTATTTGGGTTGGTGGTCGGCCAGTCTAAGGCATTGGCGTGCTTGGTTGGGGGAAGTAGCTTAGCAACTTATTGGTAAAAACAATCACCTAAACACTTAGATTTTGGTGGAAGTTCAGGTTGATTTCCTTGGAATGGACATTGCTCTGAAACTTGTTCCTGTATGGCATTTATTCTCCCAAGCTGGTTTTTATGCGGAGTCCCAATTTTTCATACTGAGGGTAGGGCATTACTTATACACACACTTTTTGAACAGACAATCCCCTTTTGCATACACATAGCCTGCATGATCTTCCTTCTTTTTATCATTGTAAGGAATTGCTTAACAATCGTAATGGGTTGGGGGAGTGATTAGTACCCAAATAATGCTATTTTGAGCCACAATTTATTCCCCAGGGTTTAAGCACTTTTGTGTATACTAATCTACCTTAAATAACCCAATTGATACATTGAGATCAGGCTTTGCTCTTGATCACATTTTGTAAGCTATTATTTTTGTGATTTTGCGGAGCCCGAATACCTCATTATCTTCAATCCCAATTCAAACCACGGATGAGCCCGAGCCAAATTCGAAGATGCATGGGTTGAACCAGGAGGAGTTTAAGACAAAAATCACCAGAAGAAGAAGGAAACCACAGTGGAAATTTGGTAGGATTCACGAAAATTCGCAACTTTACCAAATTTCGCGAGGATTCTCAATTCGCAACCTTTGCTCCCCTGCACTCTGATGTGTTAACTTTTGATGCTTTTTTGTGGTTTTGTACAAATCTACCCTTCGATGTAATTTTGGTCCCTTTATACATTTTGTAATTTCACTTGATGCGAGCATCTGGCTCAGTCGGAAACTTGTAACATCCAATCAACAGTCCATCAATCGATGATAAAATTGGGCACGAAGTTTCCTCTTCTCCCGCTCCTGTGTGATTTTCTCTCCTTTTTCCTTCACTTTCTTGCACTTTCTCACCATCCAAACACCCCTTGATGATGACAAATCAAGGGATGTTTGGCTAAGGCCCCTCATCCTTGAAGGGGAAGGCCACTGGGTGCCAGTTTTAAGGTAAGTTGGTTGTTCTCTTGCTTTTCATGTAAGCATTTATGGGTGTTTGCGTTCCTGCTTCCCACCTCAGGTTAAAATCTCCTAGGCATGTCCTCACTAACATGTATTTGGCAAGCTTTTTGGGTTCAGTGGATACTTATCGCTAGATCCACTGATACCCAGTTAGTTGTCTCCTATTAGTTACTGTAGGGTAGGTTTAAGAGGTGTGTTTTCACCATCTGGGAGCATTTATGCTCATTAAATGCCATTGTTCAAGAGGAAAAATTATAGGGTTTAGGTTTTAAAGCTAAATGAAGATCTGGTTCGGGAAATGACTATAGGTGGCCTTCCCAATAGAGGAAAAGACCAGAGGACATGAGCTGGCATGGGAGCCTAACCCCGGTGGCAGAGACTTCAAGGAGTTCTCTTTTTAACTTTATTTCAAATTTGTTTCCAGTTTTCACCATCAAAACCCCACTGTTTTTACAAAATCCAGAAATCCAAAGAAGAAACACCATTTTTAATCCACTGTAACTCTTCTCTCACGAAGAAAACCCATCCCTGTGTTCGACCCTAGACCACTATACTGCAGTAGCTCTGCTACGGTAGTAGGATTTAGGATATAAATTTTGTTGATTCTGATACACCTACGCATGAATCAGCAGAGGCCAAAGAGAGGCAGGAAAAGCAGGCCTAAGAAGAAGAAAAAGTGGAAGAAAATTAAAAAGAGATCTCAGAAAATGAAAAAGAAAAAGCCCGACCACGAATAGCCTTTTTTTTTGGAAAAATGATTGGCGCCATTCAGCGATGCTAAACAAAGGGGCATATAGGCTAAAAATATCCCTGCAAAGAGCAAATTGAGTGCGGCTCCAAACTACACGTTCCTTGTAGCATCAGGCGACCCACATCAACATCACACTCGACACATGAGCAATCGAGAAAAGCACGGCGCGACGGCAGCAGGCGGCTTCTGAACATACATACACACCGGCTAAAACGACCGTAGCACAAAAGAGTCATTACCTACGTACATAGGGGTTTTGAACCTATGGGAACCCAGAAAAGCCATTAAATGTGTGTGACCAAAAATAGAAACCCCCCGGTAACGCGCGTTGGAATACACAAGCATTAACGGTCCCCCATTCCCAACAACAAGCAGGTCAAGAATGCGGTATTTTCCCAGCCGGGGAAGACTGATCTCCCCAGTAGGAAAAAGGGGGGCATTGTGGGTACCATTGCCTTTTGCCCAGCACTCCAATTCAAAAGGCCCAGACAGATTAAAGTCCATAAGCCAGGCCCAAGCTTCAAGCCTAAGTACCCTTGCCTACAGGCCAGGCTTAAGTATCCTCACACGAACATGGATCCAAACCACGACTCGAATCCCGGCTCGTGGATTACCCGATCACAGCGAAGGCTTGCAAGATTTATTGCTCGGACACATCATCTCCCAATCGGCTTCCGTCTCCAAGAAGATAGGCAGCCAATAATTTCCCAACTGATCCCTCGCAGCTCGAAAACACATCCTCCCACGAATCACGTACGTAACCACCCTTAGGATGATCAAACGATTCTTGAGGCGAGAGATTCGGATAACTTGGTTATCCAAAAGGAAGAACAGACCCCGACGAGCAAATCAAGCTACGCCTTCCCATTTATGACAATCACCCACGCTTTCCATAAAGTTTACCATCCTCCTCCTTCTTAAATAAGGAAGGAATCGTAGCAGGGGAAGACTCTAGATAACACACTGTGGCTTGACGTACTTTCTCTCCTGATTTCTCGGTTTGACTTAAGCATCAGGGAGGCGGCCGGCACATCTTAGTTCCTTGTTTGTTTGCGGAGTCCCTTCAGCGCTGGGGTTGATGCTGACGATCCGGTGGGCTACGAATCGGAGACAATAGATTGTAGACGTTTCTTGGCGACATCAGCTAGGAGATGGTAATTCCGGCAATGGTTGCAATGGTAGCAGAAATCACTGGTTCAAATAACAGTGTTGAGGGAACCTGATTAATACCTGGCGATATCAAAGCATTAGAAGGCAAAGGCAAATAATGAGAAGATTGATACTTGTTGTCTCTGGGATTCTCAGAGTCACCAGATCGTCGGGGCATCAACCTAGCAGCAAGGACCTGCAAAACAAGCAAGGAAGCTGGCGTGATTAATTGTCCGGCCACCTCTCTCGATCTTAAGTCGGGGCTGAAATCGGAGAGAAAGTCGTGGGTTATCATTAGGGTATTGAGAGTCTTCCTGTTGCGATTCCTTCCTTATTTATGAAAGAGGAGGATGATCCACTTTTTATGGAAAGTGAGTGATTGGTTTGCGAAATGGGAAGGTGGGACGCCTGATTTGCACGTCGGGGCCTGTTCTTCCTTTTGGATAACCAAGTTATTGAATCTTTCGCCTCGAGATTGTTTGATCTCATCCTAGGCGGTTACGCTGCATGATTTGTGGAAGATGTGTTTTATTTGCAGAGATCAGCTAGGAAATTATTGGCTGGCCATCGTCTTAGAGATGACAACCAGCTAGGAGATGATGTGTCCAAGCAATAAATCCCGCAGGCCTTCGTTGTGATCACGTAATCCACGGGCTGGGATTTGGGGCGTGGTTGGATCGTGTTGGAGTGTGAGGATGCCCAGGCCTAGCCTATGGGCAAGGCTAAGCCTGTGTTTGATGCGCCGAGCCTTTTGAATTTGGAGTGTTGGGCTGAGGCCATGGTACCCTAATCTTGTCGAGATAGAGGAATGGGGGATCATCTATGGAGTAAGATTATTGTAGGAAACCTTTATTGCTTATGGGGTATTGAAGTGTGGGTGGATTTGAGATCGGAGGACATTTCATCACAATAGTAGATATGTTTGACGTCGAAGTAAGATAACTCAAGTCTAGATATACAATGATTACCATTGGTGGTTGTTCTGTAACATCGAATTGATTTACTTTTCTTTATCAAATAAATTACTCAGTCTTAAGTTGGAGATGCATTTATACTATGCTTAAGATGCATCAATCTTCATGTATATAATACTTCTACATCCCTAGGATAAGAGTGGTCATGGATTTAAATAGTTCCATTTGGAAGGACTTAGCTGCATATTGTATTAAATAATTAAATCTTACTATTTTCTCTTATCCTTAGAATGTCACTAGTGTACATTGTATTTCTACTTTAAGAGGCTGTCAGGTTTAGTACAATTACATTATGATTAGTAGCTCACAACTTCATGCCCTATGTCTATCTTGCTTTCATGAACACTCTTAAAAGGCAGTGTCTAGTGTTATTGACTGCAAGCCCATCTGCACCTTTAGGATGATGAAAGCAAAAACCTCTTACTCCAATTTCTGTGGGTGTTGAGTTCTAACCCCATTATGGAAATACAGCATGCTTGCTGGTGAAGCAAATATAATGAAATTTTATAGAACTAGTGTAACCCTAGAAGGGAATATAAGCACTCAAATGATACTAATAGTTGTCTCTCTACCATAAACGCTATTAAAAGAGCAGAGAAAGGAATAAACATATACCTATCATGTGGATGACCCAAATTAAGCCTGAAATATTTTAAATGAATGGCAGTGCCTTATGCTTTTTAAATTTACCACTGGGTCCCACACAGCCAAAAATGTCAAAAAATATTTTTTTATTATCATGGCTATCACACCCTCATTAAATGGTTACTAAGTATAGTTTGTGCGAGAGAATCAATCCAGATATGATAATTAAAACACCACCAATCCTCGAGCCTTGGTACATTGATAACATTAAGCACCTGGCCAATGAATTCACATATTAATTTTCTTATGTATCTCTTTTTCCATTTTTGCAGTCTTTGTTGCTATACTAGGAAAGAATTTAAATTTGTTGCCAATGTATGATTCCATTACATTGCTTCCATTTTATATACATAAAGGTATGATAAATAGTGCCTCGACAAGTTAGAATTGAAGTGGGGTAAATCATTGAAATCTCAGTGTTTATCTGGGTCAGATGTTTGATCTCTGCTCTTGTGATCTTGTATAATGTACTTGTGTTACATAGTTGACATGTTTTTCTCATATCTCAATCCTTTCGGTTTGTCTAGCTACCTTCTTGATTTCAATTGTCATTTTGATTTCTAGCTGCTCATTTCTCTTTTTTTATATTTTCCAAAGTGAGTCAGTTAAGTTGAAAATTTGTGGCACATATTTCTGTTCTGAGATTTTACGTTTGCATCTCAAAAATTTTATGTGAACTTGTAGGAAATGGAGTGGGCCTACAGTAGTTAGTTAGGGCTATATTAAATTCAGCATTGTTTAGATGATAATGTGGAGTGTAAAGTAAACGATGCAGTTATACCATTATGTAGTTGTTATGCATTTTGTCTTCCTTGTTGGAATTGAATTTTATCATGTGCAAGAAACTTGATTTTGTAGTGCTTACTTTTATTTGTTATAGATACATAAGTTTGGCTCATTGATTGAGTGTGGATTGATTTAGTAAGTAACAAACCAAATTTGTGCAAAATCAGATGTAGCTCTATAGTTATTCTTAGTAAAAGAAGTATGATTGTAATCATGCATTATATACCAGTTTTTAAATTTAAAAATATGCTAATTTCATGAGTCACATTCTGTTTTTATTTTGATTTGATGATATCTCCCATGCAGTTAATTTCACCTACATCAATTTGGAATATTTACATTTTCCTTCTATACGTGCATGATAACGAGTTTGCTCTCATTTTTCCAACGTTAAGATGTGTTGTTTGGAGTAATTAATTTGTGTAGACATATTAAGTAATAAATATTTTTTTGAAGAATAAATAATATCCTGCTTGCATCATTGTTTTAATGAGGTGTCACTGATCAAAATTTTAGTCAACTGTACCTCAGAACATATTGTTTGATCGACAGCACACGTGTCAGTCCAAACATTCAAACCTTCATACATGGACAAGGATAAATATTAAAACTCAATTTGAAAGAGATATAGAAAGGACAAAGACCCCTTTTTTACATTCATATAGTATCTTGACTAATTTTCCTTTTTTAAGGGGTTGCATGCTTTAGTTGGCATTTGCATATCACGTATATTTAAGTAAAAAAAACAGTTACAATAGACCTCCATGACACTTCCTCTAATCTTTCCGAGTCATGCTATTATCATCCATGCTATTTCCACTTCTGTATTCATCTTGAGGTTGTAGCAGTGTTTTTTCAATCATTGATTCACTCTCAAATACCTGCCTTCTGGTTCAACATTGTCATTTTTATAGAACTTTCGATGTGATACTGTCCATAGGTATCTTTAAGCACTGATATGCATTCTGGAGCTTTCTTGAAGGTCTCATTTCCATTATCTTTGTTTACCTTTTGTTCTGGGAAGTTTATGATTCTACGTCTTGGATATTTATGAATTACTTTTAGTCTTTTTCATTCTCACATATTCTTTTGCGTAGGGATGGAAAGGACAAAGGGCTGAAACAATGCTTACAGTTTCTGAGTCTGATGATTCAGAATCCAGTGTTTGGCGACCGCAAACAAAGGCCAAACAGAAGTATATCTGACATCCTTGGAAGTGCTTGTGATTCTAGGAAGAGCAAAGAAAGCATCTGTTGGTTTGTTGATAAATCTTTTGTAAGTGGAACAAAAAAGACAACCCATAGAGAAGGATGAGCAAGTGGCTGTGAAGTCAACTACTGGGAAAATATTCTAGGCCAAATAGAGGCTCACGAATTTTGTTTTTATGATTCGGATCGGGCGACCACAGCCGTTGATGTTAGAAATATGCAGTAATGTATGTTGCCAGGTACAATATTGCCTCTGGAAGGAAGTTCTGATGAGGAGAAGGAAAAGGGTATCAGATGTGAACATTTTGGGAGAGAAGCTGGAATCTTGGGCAATTTCTGGATTTGAGGAAGGTTAAGCCAATCATTTGAGTCTCTACTAAAATTGCAGATATGAATGCATTGAGCCTAGGACTGGCTATAAAAGAATGTATAAGAATTTCTATGAGCCCGAGCACGTATTGAGGTCTATAAAAGATTGTCAAAATCTTGTGGAGGAAATCCCAATGTGAGCCTTGATGAACGGGTAGCTGGAGTTGTTAGCTCCATGGCTCAAGGTAGGAAGTTTTTTTGTCGGGTTTGTCCGTTTGAAAACTTTGTTATTCCACAGGGAGACTTTATCCATGATCTGACTTGTAAGGAATCGAGCATTCCCTATACAGCAGTGGAAAAATAATTTAAATAAATCTGTACACATACATATATATGGTTCTTGAAACACTTGCGGCTTAGATTAAAATCATAGAAACCGATCACTAGCCACACACACGTCCGGCCTCCAAGGTATCCACATGAACAACTCTTGGGATCCTCGTAGGAATTTTAACTCGAAGCTTAATATGCTAGCTCCTCGAATCATCTCATGATCCTAACTTCAAGTTTTTACGATCTATTTATAGATCGATTTTACAGTTATAAATAATCCTCATAAATAGGATCATTTAATTTCCATAAATAGGAGAATTAATTTCACAATTAATTTCCATAAATATGAGAAATTAATTGATATAACTTGAACGATTATATATGGAGAATTAATTCATAATTAATTTCCATATTAATTCATAACTGATTTTAATATTTATTTCTAATATTTATGATAAATTAATTCATAATTAATTATCATAAATATTATATTATCAAATAATTATTTTGTTTTAACCCAGAATTATTCTTTTATGTGTGTGACCCTTTAGTTTCTAATCAGCGCTGATAAATATAAGTGTAATTCTTAGACTTATATTGGCTTTAATACATATGAAGCCAACAAACTCTCTCACTTGGACTAAGTCAATTTAATCGTGAGGTATTCTAGATTAAGATGAATTAAACAACTTTAATTTATCATTAATTCAACTTTAATTAATCAATTCGTATTTATAGGTCGAATTGGTCTCTAGCCGGACATCTTGTGACCACCCCGAATGTTAGGAAAAGTCAAGTGATCGACTTCACCTATGCATGAACTAGATTCCGTATAATTATTATCCTTTCACCATCTCATATCTCTTATTAGTACACGAGTAAGGTGTAAGTGTCAACTCTGACTGTACTAATTTTTACCATTTTTGTTTCCGAAAATCAACTCCTTAAATAAATTTAGAACTTTTCTAAATCTACGTATTTGTTTGCAAACATTCTGAGTTGAGATTTCAACAAGTGGTTACCTTTGAGATATACTCTCCCACTATTAGGAGTGATGAATCCTATATTGATCATAAACTATCAATTAGTGTTTTTCATTATACCCAACTTTCATTATTCATACATAGCGTAACAAGTATAGACATGGTGAGTCAATAATTTAACACGAAAGATATATGATCTCAAGTCGAGATCAATTATACTACTATCCATATAGAGATTATATCATTGACACTCAAATAGCTAACCTTATGAAAATATCTACGTGAGTCATTCCATTAAATATGTTCTCAACACATTACTCATATCATCATATGTGCTAATCTATCATTAACAATCTCCTTTTTTATTGTTAATACTACGATTAGAAGAATATTTAAGAATAATAAATATATTATTCTAAGGACTTTATCATCAAATATTCATTATGTAAAATGACAATTGTGATATTATTATTGCATAAATCAAAACACAATGAGTTAAATAAGTATATAAACTTTCATTCATATGACTACATCCAATTATGTTTATTCTTCAAACCATATGAAAATACATGACTATCATGTTTTTTTCTGAGACAAAGGTTTAGTCAATGGATCAGCTATATTCGATCTATCACGATAGATCTTAACTCCCAAAATATAAGCTGCTTCTCCTAAATCTTTCATTGAGAAGTTTTTCGATAACCACTCTTTAACTGATTGAAGAGAGGGTATGTCATTTCCTATTAATAATATGTCATCCACATATAAAATGAGAAAAACCACAATACTCCCACTGATCTTTTTGTATACATAAGGCTCATCTTCGTTTTTGATGAAACCAAACATTTTGATTATTTCATCAAAACAAATATTCCAACTTCTGGATGCTTTGGCTGGCCCCATAAATGGACTTCTGTAGCTTACATACTTTATTAGGGTCTTTCGAGACAAAACCCTCAGGTTGTATCATATACACCTCTTCTTGTAAATGTCCCGGGTTAAGCCGGTCTTAACATCATTTTTAAGTTTTATGATGTAGTATGCCTTATAGCAAAGTATTATCTAATGGATTTCAACATCGCCACTGGTGAAAAGGTTTCATCATAGTCAATACCATATTTGCAACCGACGACCTTTATAAGCCGGTCGTGCTTTTTATAGGTAGACACTTTACCATCATTATCTGGTTTTCTTTTTGAACCCATTTGCATCCTATAGGTTTTTGTCCCTATGGTGGGATCGTAAAGTCCAAAACCCTCATTTGCATTATATGGAATCCATTTCGGAGTTCTGGCTTACAAGCCATTTTGAGTCCTTATCTAATAAGACTTCATTATAGGTAGTAGGTTCATCATTATTAATGATAAACACGTCATCATACCTCTGAGGAGGGCGACGTATCCTACTAGACCTACGATCACCTTGTGTATCTTGAGTTGTTAACTCAACTGCATCATCATGAGGTATCAACTCTTGCTCCACCTCCTTTTCTTTTTTGCTTTGTGGTTCATGAACTTCATCAAGTTCTATTTGACTCCCACTAGCCATTTCTATAATAAATTCTCTTTCTAGAAATGTAGCATGTCTTGGAAAGCAAAACACTTTTTGTTCATTGGGATTATAAAAATAGTATCCAAAACTCTCTTTTGGATACCCCACAAGGCAACATTTATCCGATTTCGAATCAAGCTTGTCTGACTCTACCTTTTTGCAAGCGGGACATCCCCCAGCTTTTTAAATATTTAAGATTTGAACCACTCTTATACCATATCTCATATGGAGTAGAATCTGACTTTAAGAAGAACTATAGTTTAATGATCTATTAGTGATGTTGGAACATATCCCAAATGATTGGAAGGGTTTATGGATTTCATCCTTAATGGAACATATCTATCACGAGTTCAGTTTCTTCTTTCGGATACTCCATTTAATTGTGGCGTATAAGGTGGAGTCCATTGTGAAAGAATTCCATTTTCTTTCAGATAATCTTGAAATTCTTGGCTCAAGTATTCACCACCTCGATCTGATCGAAGGACTTTAATACTTTTTCCAAGTTGGTTTTCAACTTCACTTTTATATTCCTTGAACTTTTCAAAGACCTCTAATTTATACTTCAATAAGTATACATGACCATATCTGATGGTCAATCGATAGCGTGGTATGAAACCATTTTCTTGCTTGAGTCGACATAGGTCCACATACATCAGTATGTATGAGACTTAATAACTTCGATGAACTCCTTTCACCCTTTCGATGGAGCGTTTTGGTCATCTTACCTAATAAACAAGATTCGCATGTATCAGTAGTTCTGTCAAATGATCCCGAATAGCCATTTTTATATAATTTACATCGTTTCTCATTTATATGACCAAGTCTACAATGCCACAGATAAGAATTTCTAAGATCATCTTTTTTTTTTTTTTTTTGTGTTTATATTGAAAACAGGATTTTCTAGATCAAGTATATATAAACCATTAGTTAAATGACCAGCATAATAAAAAACATCAGCACGATATAAAGAACAACTTTTATTCTTTGTAATAATCGTAAAACCGTCTAAATCCAAACAAGAAATAGATATAATATTTTTCGTTAATGCTGGAACAAAATAACAATCTTTTAGATCTAGAATTAATCCACTGGGTAAAGAAAGAGTGTATATTCCTACGGCTAATGCAACAACTCTTGCTCCATTTCCCACACGTAGGTCCACTTCCCCTTTATCCAATTTTCTACTTTTCTTTAGACCCTGCATATTTATACAAATATGAGATCCAGATCCGGCATCTAATACCCAAGAGTCAGATTTATGCAATAGAAAGATTTATTTCAATCATAAATATACCTGAAGTAGAAGCTTCATTAAGCTTCTTCTGCTTCAAGCTTTCTAGATAAGCCTTGCAATTCCTCTTCCAATGATCATCCTTTCCACGGTGGGAAACCGTACCCTTTGGTTTCTTTTCTTTCTGATTTGAGTGCATTGGTTTGAAGGCCTTCTTAATGGTCTTTTTAGGACCTGACTTGATTTTTCTTTTCTTAGAAGGCTCTACCATCAACACATAGGCCTTTTCCTTCTTGATTGAGTCTTCTGCTGTCTTTAGCATATTTAGCAACTTTGGTAGTGTAGAGGTCTCAACTTGGGTCAGATTAAAATTCATCACAAAGTTTGTAAAACTTGGAGGTAGGGATTGCAAAATCAAATCAGCAGCAAGCGTGATCTGACATAAATCCCAATTTCTCTAATTTTTCAATGAGTCCAATCATCTTCAGCACATGGGTTGCAACTGAAGATCCCACTTCCATCTTGCAGTGAAAGAGCTCTTGAGAGATATCATATCTTTCATTCATAGCCCTTTTATCATACAATGCCTTTAAGTGATTAAGCATTGTAAGCATTTATATCCTCATGTTGCTTTTGCAAATGGGGACCTTCCTTTCATTTACACACTTTTGCACCAGCTGTTCTATGGATGCAACATGAACCATGAGACACTTTCAGAATCATTAGAATGTTTCTGATACATCCCTTAGCTACATCATCATACGGAGCGAGGTTAAGAGGAATTGGGTTTTCAAGAACATATAACAACTACTCTTATAGAAAGAATAAATTCTTAGATTTTGGACCCAGTCCATAAAATTGGAGCCAGTGAGCTTATTGTCAAACAGAATATTACACAGATTCATGTTATTGTTCATTTTCTACAACAGAAAAGTAAAGATAGAGTAAGTATTTATGCAATATACAAAAATCAAAATATTTTTGTTTGCTCCCACTAATTCATTAAATCATCTCATAAATTGGATTAACATTTTTATAAAATTCTTAGTGGGGCTAGGATCTTATTTTTAATTATTTTTAATCTTGAGTTAACTCAGCAAATTAAAATAATCTCAATAAGTAAACAACAATTGCTAATTACAACTTTGTAATTCCTAGATAATTAGGTTATCAACTTTTGATACATATCACATATGTCTCTAATCTCTTGTCTAAAACACTTGACCTTGAGTTAGCTCAACAAACACCATGTATTTTTTGGTAAATCCATATGAATTAATTATCCCCTATTTATGAAATTTAAATAGTCTATTTATGAGGATTATTTATAACTGTAAAATCGATCTATAAATAGATCGTAAAAACTTGTAGTTAGGATCATGGATGGTCGAGGGCTAACCATTAAGCCAGGTTAAAATTCTGCCGGATCCCAAGAGTTGTTCGTGTGGATGCCTTGGAGGCCGGACGTGTGTGCGGCTAGTGATCGGCTTTGCAATTCAGAATCGAAGCTGCGTTGTTTCTCGAAGAACGGTATGTATGTACAGATTTATTTAAATTATTTTCCGTTCTTGTATAAGGAATATTTGATTCCTTACGATTGGTATCGAGCTTCGGTTATTACGTACATACGTAGATATAGCATGCATCATATGTGATATGATTTAAATTTTAAATTTTTTTATTCTTTTAATGTGATTGAATAAATATTATTCTTTTAATGTGATTATTTGAATAATATAAAATATTAAATCATTTTTTGTCTTCCATTATTATAGTTTAATAAATTTTTAATAAAATAATTTGTTAGAGTTAACTCCAGGTGTTCTACTAAAAATTTAATTTTTACTATGTGAGATTAGATCTCGGAATAATGGGTTTGATTTACCAAAATACATGACTATCATGTTTTTTTTGAATATTGAGTTTAGTCGATGGATCGACTATATTATTTTCTGCAGTAGGAACCTTCTCTATCTTTACTTCATTCCTGTCAATAATCTCCCTGATCAGATGATAGCGTCGTAGTATATGTTTGGATCTATGATGATATCTGGGTTCCTTTGCTTGTGCAATAGCTCCATTGTTGTCACAATACAACAAAATGGGATCTGCTATGGTAGGAACCACTTCTAGTTCAGTAATGAACTTTTTGATCCAAACAGCCTCTTTAGCAGCTTCTGAAGCAGCAATATATTCGGCCTCTGTTGTAGTGACCTGTTTGGAACTCTTCAAACTGACAGCACCACCATTTAAGGTGAATATGTAACCAGACTGAGACTTGCAATCATCTTTATCAGATTGAAGCTAACGCTCAGGTAAATCCACGTACTTGTAAGCTCAGGCTCCTCCGCAAATAAAAAATAAATCATAGTTCTTCTCAAGTACTTGAAAATATTTTGTTGCTCTGATAGCTCTCACTAGGATTGGCTGAGAAATTTGCTTGTAACACTTAGAGCATAGGAGACATCTGGCCTTGTACACATCATAGCATACATAATTGACCCTACAGCTGAAGCATAAGGGACATTTTGCATGTTATGTACTTCGACATCCGTCTTTTTGCACATGTCCTTGAAAATTGATCCCATGTGACATGGGAAGATAACTGCTTTGATTGATCCATGCTAAACTTCTTTAGCATTTTATCAATATATGTATTAAAACTGATACAAGCTGATTAGCTTAGATGAGACTCATCTAAACAAAAGAAGCGATGCATCATTCTGTTGGATTGCATGCTGCTGCTCTCAGGGACAAAACGAGAAAGAGTAAGGGTTCTTTGCACAAGGAAGGCAGCGCGCAAGTAGTCACGGTGCCAACGAGGGCCGGCCCTGTGAGGGCCTAGGTGGCATTCACAAAGGGGCCTATTATTGTATAAATTTTTTTACTTGTAATATTAATATTAAGCCTAAAACCTTAGTTTTTTATTATGTTAAAACCTAATGTGGGGGCTTTATTTTTTTTTTTTTAAGAAATCTTGGGACCGGCGCCTCTTCAGCCTACCCGGGGCCCGGCCACAGGTGCCAAAGCAAAGCGAGAATTTGTGATAGAGAAAAAAAAAAAATGAAACCAAAGGAAAGTAATATCAGCTACTACAACAAAACTGGTCAACAGGATCTGAGGAGAAGTTCTATTCTAACTACTTGCCAGAGAAAAATCAGAGGGGACGTGGCTAAAGTGAATGAGGATGAAAAGCGAGGAACGAGGAAGAAGAGATAGAGAATGAAGAAGATGAAGTAGAAAATACACAGGAAAATATGGAAGAAAGTTCTGAGGTTGAAGAGGAGAAAACATTGCTTCTTGAGAAGATCAAGAAACTTTATTCAGTAGTAAAACCAACAAAATTTTGTTCTTCTAATAAAGAAATTACATGGGACGGACAGCCGGGGGACAAAACATGTGCAGGAGAGACTCTTTACAAACGGGCTATTGTTCGTGAGTACGGTTGCTGTTGGTAGTTCTGTCCTGGTGGAAATGGATGACTCAGATGATGTTTCTATATTTGTGGAGTACATGTTTGAGAATTCAGATGGCAGAAAAATGGTCCATGGCAGACTGATGCTGCGAGGATTTCAGACAGTTCTTGGAACCAGTGCTAATGAGAGAGAGGTATTTCTCACCAATGACTGCCTGGTATTTGATCTGGGCGATGTTAAACAAACAGTGGTCATGGATATCCAAGTTGACTTGCTTGGGGATATCAGCACAGGAAGACAATACAAACAATGAAAAAAGATTGACCGGGCAAGGGCAGAGGACAGGAGAAGGAGAGGATTGCCATTAGAATATTATTGTAGAATCTTGTATTGGCCAGAGAGGAGGCGCTTTTGTCTCTCCAGCCAATACCATGGGCCTTGGAAGCGGAGGTTGTCAATCTTGTAAAATGAAGGAAACTCAGAAGAGAGGGAAATCTTTAAAGTGAAAATGTCAGACAACTTTTAGCCTCAAAGGAGCTGAGTATTCTGTTCAAGATTTTGTCTACCTCCGCCCCCATTATTTTGCAGCTGATACTTAAAGATATGGATACCTCAAAGTAGGAAAAATACCAGGCTCAAACCTTTGTGGTTTGCCATTTACTGGAGATCAAATTATCCAAGTCGTACAAGCTGGCTGACCCTGAATCTACCAAGGTTAAAGTGAGGAGATTTTTCAGACCAGATGACATTTCACCAGAGAAGGCATACCTTTCTGATGTATGGAACAACATGCATCTAATATGTTTTCAAGCACCCCGAGAAGATTTGTAATTTATATTGTCAGTTTCATGGAATAATATCTGCCTTCCACTCTTTAATAATATAAATGTGCTCTGATCATATGCATCCCATAAACTCAAGAAATCTATAAAACCTCACCATACTGCAAAACACTATCTTTGTCACTTTCATGATATCCACAACGGAAATTCTTTTAGGTTTTCCTTTTTTAAAATTATTTCAGATGTGGGTTTCTTCATAAATTTTCAGACAAGACTTCAATCTTGTCTGCACGCTAATGCTTTGTCATACCTCCTGTTTCCTTGCGTACTTTGAACAGTACCCAGCTGAAGCTTCATCTTGGTACCAAGAAAGTTTCGAGGAGATATGTCAATTCGAACTGATCATATCTCCAGAAGTTTCAGAAACGATCCAGGCTGATTGGCATGTGAGATAAAGAATGGAAAGGTACTCTTCTCTTCAAATCTTGTCAATCAAAGAATTTGCTTTTGATTTGAATGTCTAAATTGCTAATGAACTATCACTCCATTATTGCTTGCTCTTAAATTTTACCCTCTTTATAATTTCTAAGTCCTTTTCTCCTCAGAGCATATGAAACTCTTACCTTCTTGGCCCCCGATAAACACAGCCAGAAGGCATAATTACTAGAAAGGAGTACTGGGAAGGCTGGACTGGGAAGGGCATTTTCCTCCCATAATAACTAATCCTCAACCAATGGGAAAGGTTGGAATGTGTTTTCACCCTGATCAGAAAAGGATTCTTTCAGTTCGTGAATGTGCTTGTACTCGAGTAAGTGTGATCTGCTGGTTGTTTCTTTCTCATCTTTTTTTTTTTTTTTTTGCCACGAGGAAGGAATGGTTAGCATGATCAGATATGAAGGCATAAGTCTTTATCTAAAAGTTAGACCATGATTAAAGCTTCACCAACCATCAAGTTATTTCCAAAAAAGTCTCTTACCACTTGGATAACAAAGTTTGATACACATTCACACCACACTTGAACCCAGCACAATTTTCTGTTGTTTGAGTTGAGTGTAACCGCATTTGAGTTAAATTTATATCGACCTGCAAAACCCCATTTAATAAATAGGTTTTTTTTTTGCTCAATCTACATCAGAAGAATTTGTTTTGAATAAACATGATTATAATCTTAACGTATTTGACTCATTTAAAATTTTATTTTGAACAAATAGGACGATCATGGGTCATAAACAAGTCATATTGGAAGATGATTCATATTGACTCAAATAAGACCTTACTCAACTTGATTGACCCGAATACTACATTATTAAGTGGAACATAAACATGTATTGTAATGATTTTCTTCAATGTTTCTTCATTTCTGGGAAGTTTATGATTCGTCATGATGTTATGGCTGCTTGTGGTTTCTTTCTTCTTTTTAAATACTTTTTGTAGGGATTGAAAAGACAAGGTGAAACAATGGTGCAGTTTCTGAGACGATGCAGAATCAATGCTGGGATTGAACCAAATGAAGGCAGAGATCTAGCTCAACAGCATTCGGTGAGTTGCCTGTACTTACCTTGCTCTCTGGGAAAAAAATGAGAAAAGGAGCAAAGTCTACGCACAAACCAAAGAGAGTAATGTCAGCTACAACAACATAAAATCGATCAACAGAATCTGGGAGAGTTTTACTCCAACAACTAACCAGAAAGTGAGGTTTTACTCCAACAACTAACCAGAAAAGTGAAATGAAAGAAACGAGGAACGAGGATGAAGAAACGGAACCAGGGTGAAGAAACGAGAAGCGAGGATGAACAAACAGGAAATGAGAATTGAATGTATGAACAAGGTTGAAAACTATGGAATGAGAATGAAAGATGAAGATGATGATGTGAAGAAGATGGAGAACAAGATACATTAAAGAAGATTCTAAGGTTGAAGAGGAGAAAACTTTGCTTCTTAAGAAAGTAAGAAATCTCATTCAGCATTAAAGCGTATAAATTCTTTGAACAAAAATTACATGGGATGGATGAATTAGCATATAAATCAACATTTATTTGATTTGATTATGTTAGCTATGTTGGTTATAATTGATTGATTGGTTGACAATCCAAAATAAGTCACATGTACTCTGTGTTATACCACGAGATAAATGAAATGAATAATTTTGCAAATTTTCCAATTTTGGTATCAAGCCATTGGGAAAACTCTTAGATGTTGTCTTTCTTTGTCTGAACCCTGGTCTCTTCCTTCTTCTTCTTCTTTTTTCTCTTTCTCTCAGTTCCTTATCATGTCTGAGAAAATTTAGTTGAATATTCTTGATAACAAGAAGCCATATATAGTGATTGTTCACGAGACTTCTTTTCCAATGATATCTATCAGTTGAATAATTAATTAGTGTGTTTGGTCTCGGAAATTATAGAGATGCGCATTATTGGCAAAAGGAATAAGTATATCACAAGAAGGAAGGCTGCACACGTAAGCGACTCAGCTATGATGAATGGGGAGTTATAGATTCGATGATGAAATGTAGCTCTATCAATTCCATGACTGACAAGCTGATGGCACATTTTGTTCAGTGTAGAATGGCTAAAGAGGTTTGGGATATTGTCAAGAAGAGTTATCTTGATGTCTCAGATTCTTCTCAAGTCTATGAAGCGGTGAAGAATCATTCAAATCGTGCTGGGAGGTGTCCTCTTCAGTCATTCTAACAAAGTGGAACTAATATTTTGGAACTTGATTATCGTGGGGCTGAGTAAATGTGAGTGTGCAAATGATATTGAGGAACTGAGGAAACGCACTACTGAGGATAAAATCTATATATTGATTGCTGGTCTTGATCACAATCTGGATCAAGTTAGTGGTCGGATCTTGGTTGTCTCTCTTTTACCAAGGTTAGAGGAAACTATTCACAAGTTCGTCATGAAGATCAAAGTCAACTCACCATGGGAACTGGGATTGATCGGAAATTAATAAGTCCCTTACTTGTCGAAAAATTAACCAGCCCTTTCTGTTGAGCTCAGCTGGCACACACTGCTGTGGTTTCAACATCACTATAACTTCAGACACACACAAAAGATGTTTGTTGGATGAAGCATGGCTATTTGGAGTAATTACTGAGCAAACGAAGATGAAAGAAGAATAAAAATCTACACAGGTTGTTGTAACAAATAATCCTCCATCTTCTGCTTCTCATGTGACTCGAGTATATCTTGAGGAAGGTAATTCTGGTTTGTTTTTCGTATATGCTGGCACTAACACTTGGGTTATTGATTCAACGACTATTGATCATATGATGATAATCTTTCATTACGCAATTCTTTATTTTCAACCACTGTTAAGTGCATTTTAGGTTGCTATTGGGACTCTGTGCCAAATCTTAAATTAAAAAAATGTCTCATTTCTTCTGTAACTTGCTATGTTGTCCTTTGTCCTACTAACCTTCTTACTCTCTAATAATCTCTTTTCAATTAGCAAGATTACCAAAAATCTTAACTATTTTGTAACCTATCATTCTACACATTGTGTTCCAGGACAATCTTACGAAGACGACGATTGGCATTGGTATAGAGAGAGGGGATCTTTATTACTTGGAAGGGACAAGGGAATTACAACCAAAGTCATATTGCATTCCACAAGTAACAAGGGAGACATCTAACAGATAAAAGATTCTTTTATGGCACTATTGATTGGGTCATCCATCTTCCTTACTTAGAGCGTTTGTTTCTCACTTATTCAAAATCGTTTTTAGTTTCTAAAATTACGGTGTGAACAATGCATTTATGCAAAAATCATCGTGTACCTTTCAAAATAAGCCTCCAATAAAAGCCATGTGTTCCTTTTGTTCATATCTTTACAAATGTTTGAGTTTATCTCGCCATTTGCCTTAGGATCACAAATATTGTCTTTTCCATTTGATGATTGTACTAAAGAGTGAGTTGGGTATATTTGCTGAAATCTAAACATGACATTTTGAATATTACTCCTCAATTTTCAAGATGATTATAACACAATTTAATACGTAGGTCAAAGTTTTCCATTCGGCTTGGTGTCATGAGTTTTAAATGATCCACTTGTTACTACATTCGAGAAAATGGAATTATTCACTAAACTTAACATGGACATACACACCACGACAAAATGGTGCTTAAGCGTAAAGCAATACATTCTAGAGTGGCTTGGATTTTTGCTACTATGCATGTTCCCCAAACGTTACTGGTTGATATCTGATTAATCATCTTCTCATAATCAGAATACCTACCAGTGTTATTGACTATCAAACACCTTTGAAAATGTCATCCCCGTTTCTCTATTTCTTCTGTTTTGAAACTCAGTCCAAAGGTTTTTGGTTGCATATGTTATGTTCATGTCCATTCTCATTTAAGGGATGAACTTGATTCTCGTACTCTTAAATGTGTCTTTCTAGGTTACTCTAACTCCCAAAAGGACTATAAATGTTTGTACACTCCCTTAGGAAATACTATGTCTTTATGGATGTTAATTCAATAGCGTGAGTCTTATTTTCTAGGATGTGGACATGGTTCCTGCGAGGAGATTAATAGCAAGGAAGAGGAAGGCGTGGATTTAGAAAAAGAGGTGGTGGATTTCAAGTAAGGGGAGGACTTGGACTTCGGGTGATTCATGAAGCTAGGAGTCAGAATCTCTGCGAAAGAAAGGATGGAAAGACCAGAAGTATTGTTTCAACAACATTAGTCAAGATAGAACAAAGATACCATTGGCGTGTCCCCTCCAAGTTCGAACACTCCTCTCGATGATATTACCATGCCATCAAATGATTCTTTTGGGATTGATTATAATGTACAAAATTCTTTACCTTTAACATCTAAAGTTGAATCCTAAAGCTGATGAAGTAGGCGATATCCTTAGTGTGCGTAGGTACCAAAACAGGTTTGGCTTCAAACCATCCTCTATGTGTTATCTATCCTATTCGGACTTTGTCTCTGTCTGCAGTTATCTAAGAATCATCTTTGGTTTTCTCTTCAGTTGTCTTCTATGTCTATTCCTAGTCATTTTCAGGAAGCTCTTGAAGATCCCAAGTGGAAATCTGCTCTGATAGAAGAAATTAAGGCTCTCCAAAAAAACTCTACTTGGGAGATGGTTGAGCTTCGTATGGGAAAGAAAGGCGTAAGTGGGCTTTCTCACATCAGTACAAATGGATAGAATGATAAACAGAAGAATAACTAGGTTGATTGCAAAGGATGCACAAACATATGGAATTAGCTATCGAGATCTTTGCTCCTGTAGCTAAGATGAACACTGTCAGAGTCATACTCTCTCTTCTGATAAATTTGGATTGGTCTTTTATAACGGTTGACGTAGTATAACTTCATGGTGATTCTTAGAAGAGTTTACATGGATCCTCTTCTAGGATTTACACCAAGAAGGCAAAGTGTGCAAACTATAGAAGGCCTTATACAGATTGAAGCAGTCGCAAAGAGCATGGTTTGGTAGGTTGAGCTACACAATGAAGGGTTTTTATTATAAACAAGCGATGACATATCACATTCTTTACTTTAAGAGAGATGGTGATGATATTACTTTACTTATTGTTTACGTTGGTATGATTAGTACAAGTAGTACTCTAAGAAGAGGTAGAGAGCTCCAAATTCATTAGGCGAGGAATTTGAAATAAGGACTTGAGAACTCTAAAACATTTTTAGGCATTGAGGTTTCTTGTTCCAAGCAGGACTTCTCCTTTCATATGAAGTATACACTAGATCTTTAAATGAGGTAGTAACTCCTTGCAAACTGCCATGGCTATATAGGAAAATGTGAAGTTAGAAAAGAAGAATGAGTTTCAGCTTTTAATTCCATGCTGAATTCCAGCATATTTTTGCTTCTATCCAAATCAATTTGATCCTCACATGAGCTATTAGTAACTTATCTTTTTATTCCCTTGAATGTTACATTTTTAATTTTTAAATCAGTGATTTATGGATTTCTCTGTTTATGGAATCCCTGAGTTTCCAACGCATTCATTATGCACAAAATGGAGAAAATTTAAATAAAAAAATCATCGATTCAAAGTAATTGAAGATCGATATGGAGAAAAAACAATAGTTTAACCATGGAAAAATGTAGTTCACTATGATCCATGCTAGTTACCTCAATCTTCCTCTCAAATGAAAAACTTTAGCTCATGTCATTGGAGAAAATATCTCCCAACTAGTATTTGGATTCTAAGAAAATGAAGGAACATTTAGAAAGAGAGAGAATTCAATTGCAAAACAAAACTCAGGTGCGAAACAACCATGAGTTCTTCCCAGTGATCGACATCCTATTTACTATGAGTTTCCCTTTCTAGGACATATCAAGGTCTCATTGTCTTCTAGAAGTTTCTAAGAACTTTCTCAGCGAGTTTAGATAATAGATCTGAAAGGGGCTTCAGACACGAAGCACCCTTTTGAAAACGTGAGAGAAAAGCAGAAGCAGTTTCCGCCATCCTGACATGAGGCCTTTCAAAGTGGTATTTCCTTCCCTAGCTCGCTTGGCAGAGGCGAGATTTTGAAGGGTCCTACAATCCTCTTAGTTGCTTTCCTTTCCTTTCTGATTCATTTGGCAAGGCCCTATCCTTTCTCCTTGCTTACCACCTCCTTACGTTTTCTATATTTACCTGACTAATTGTATCGATTCCACAGTAAAACCTTTTCTAGGATATTTCTTGGAAAATTGGATGCTAACAAGACCTTTCTCGTACATCTTTTTACTGACTTCCTTTCCCTTCTCTAGTGATATGGCTGGAGTTAATTCTATTATAGATGTTCTCTCCTTCATGTTTCATTTATTAATTCCCTTAGATTATAAGTTTTCATCTTTTAATCAATGGATTAAAATTGTTATTATCTTTGTTGCATATTGTCCACCATGTGGGAATGAATAAGACTTTTTTTTTTTTGGTCGAGTTTCTCAATAAATGGAACCAGTAGACGATTAGATGAAGTTCAATAAGAGATGATTCTTTACTCTAATGAGAAAGCTTAGGTGCTAACCATGCCCTTAGAAAGTTAGTTCCGGTCATTGATGACATAGTGACCATTGCTCTATGATTTTTTATTTATTTATTTATTTATTATTCTAGATTACAAACAATGTATATTGGCAATGTAAAGAGTTCATGAGAAGGATGAGAAAGCCTCCCCATAAATATACAAACTTGATGAAAACAGCGAACTTCGATCCGCTGCACGAAAAACCACCCGTACTTTAGGGCATTTTGTCACGAAAAAGAAATAGATTGGCTCGATGGTCATGCTTATTTGCATATATGATGGGGCATTTCCTATGTATTTTAGTGATATATATACTCACATTTTCCCTATTTTCTTGATCACGGTTGCGGTGGAAAATTTGGGGGTCCATGAATGACAAGTCTTCAACATCTTGTGTCTTTATCAAACAATGCTATCGGGAAGTATGTTTCTAGGACTAGTCTTTATTCAAATGACAGTAAAACATCATACATAGTGATTCGTCAAGAAAGAAAGAAGAAAGTAATTTGAACTGCCTGATAACTAGGCACATTTGATATAAAAATTGAAGCGGCTTGTCCCAGTATCAGATATCTTACTCAACGGAGATGAGATTTTCACTCGGAGGAGAAACTACTTGTCGAGCGAAAAACCTCATTAGGACATCAAACCCAAAGAAACGTTGTTCTTATACAAGATATTGTTTGTGGAGATTTGACATTGCCCCAGTGATTCATTGTAGTGAAACAAATAGCTTACATTGTATTATCATTGTCTAGGGTTTGTTTGAACTTCGGATGGAAGACAAATGCCCAACATGGCGAGTGAGGCAGGGAGGATTTTGTGGGTACCATGGCCTTTAGCCCAGCACCCCTCAAAAGGCCCAAACATATCAAAGCCCACAGGCTAGGCCCAAGCTTAGGCTAGTACCGCGCATACACAGACGGGCCCGAGTATCCTCACATGAACACGAATGCGAACCGCAGTTAAATCTCGGCATGGATTGCTGAGTCAGGCGAGGCCTACGAGTTTATTGCTGGACACATCATCTCTAGCGAAGCGGCAGTCTCCAAATATCAGCCAATAATTTCGGGCGATCGCGGCTCGAAAACCACACATCCTCCACTTGAATCCACGTCACGTGCTTATCCCTTAGGATGATGAAACGGGATTCTTAAGGCGAAAGATTGGAATAACTTGGTTATCGAGGAAAACAGGCCTCGACATGCTGTGATCAAGCCCCACCTTCCCCATTTCGCAAACCAATCCCTTACTTTCCATAAAAGTGGATCATTGTCCCTCCTTCATAAATAAGGAAGGAATCGCAGCAGGAAAATGTAATGTCCCAAATACCCCATAATTTTCTCTTAATTTTATTTTATATTCCGGGTATGGTCGAGCCAAACTTGAGTTTTTCCCAGAAAACTGATAAATTGTGAAATGTGAAATGAATAGCGTTATATGAAGTTAAATGTTATATACTAAAATGAGAAATTGATTGAACACAGGAAATAAACTGAGTTTAAAAGGGCAAATTTGGAATTGGTGAAATGAGGACCTAGGGTCATTTGAGAAAATGTTGTATGTTTAAGTGGAAATAGAAGTGATATATGTGCTATAAGGTAAATTGAAACTGACTTAAAATCCAAAATGGGTTTTGATGTGCCCAGAGGCATGACATGGAATTGAAAACATAACAAAGAGCATATTTGGTCTTAGGAATGGCCATTGTTGAAATTGTTTTTGAAGAGCTGAGAGATAGAGAAGAGGTAGGGTTGAGGAGAAATCAAGCTTTTGGTGGGAGATCATCCCCATTTCTGGTTTCCAAGTGATCAAAGAGGAAAAAGTAAGCTAAGGCAAAGAGTTTCAAGGGATTTAAGGTATGAACCTAAACCTTAAAAAGTTATATTTGATGTTTGGGTTAGAAAAACACAATCATCCATAGTTTTGCTCATGGTTTGGTTTAGGATCAGTATTTGGATGTTATTAGGGTGATTCTCATGTTTTTGTTTTGAGATTTTGAGATTTTGGAGAAAAATGTCGAAGAGCAAAGCGGAAATCTTGGCATATCGGGCTCCTGCCGCAGCGTAGGAACCACGCATATGTGAACCTCATGAGTGTGGATCCCACGTCGTGTAGAGGCAGTGCTAAGTAGCCTCGGGTACACCACGGCATAGCAAAGCTACACCGCAGCGAAGGCCTACGCTGTAGTGTAGTAGTGTTACGCCACGACGTAGCTACTGTTCACAGAGCGCAAAATTTTGGATTTTGTTCCGAAAGTCTTGTTTTTGTACACCGATAGTATAGGAACCCTAATAAATTACTAATGGGGGTTCAAATAAGAATGAAACTAAAGGAAAAACGTGCTTCATGCCTCGTCGCCTCAGTGATTACGTCTTTAGAGTAGACTTAGTGTCTTAACCCAAAACCGTTAACGAAGATAGTGTGTTCATAAAATGTATAATAATTGTTTATCCACCTAAAGTCATTTGTAATTGTTGATGACTAGGGACGAATTTGGGGATCACCTAACCTAGGGCCAGAGATCGCGGGGAAGGAAACTTGAGCCGCGACGGTTTGTTCACTCGCCCTCTATCCTTATTTCAGTGTTTTGGTAGTATGCCCGTCATCCCCAAAAATGATTATATGGAATGAGAATATCTTCGAAATGATATTGCAGAAAGTGCATATGGATTTGAAAATGTGATAGTGAAATGTTTAACAATTAATAGCATGTGAGTGATTAATTGGGTTACCAAGCCCAGTGGTCAATTCTTGACATCTCGGGTGAATCGTTCTGAATGACATGGCAGGATGCACCAATCGACATCAATCATGAAGCGAGCCAGTGTGTAATGTCCCACATGGCGGGATGCACCAATCGGCATCCGTCATGCTGGTGTATGGCATTGTTAAAATGTTCCACTTTGTGGGATGCACCAATCGGCATCCATCATGATGGCATATGACATTTTTAAGTGACCACATGGTGGGATGCACCAATCGGCATCCGTCATGATAGGAAGCAGAAGCCGTTAAATGTGCTAAGCATTACCGAATGACAAAAATGATGGGATTTCTTAGAGATGGAATCAGTTATGAATGTGAATTGTATAGACAAAAATTGAAATAACAAATTTTAATGGTACAAATGGGATTTGTAAATTAAATACATCCTTGGGAGTATATGTTTGAATCTCATGATTTGAGTTAAATAAATTGGTTGTATGTGAAAATGCATGTTGATATGATCGATGATTTGCGAAGTGAAAGCATGTGAAAATGAATAAGCATGAGTATAGTTGATATAAAGGCATGGTTTTATGATAAATGCATGTCATGTTAAACTGAAAATTTGAATAGAACTGTATAGAACCACTAAGCATGAAAATGCTTAGCGTGTAGTTTTTTATCTATACGCAGGTTTCGAGTAAACAGGAAAGAAGGCTAGATCAAGAAGCGTAGAGTCATAGAGAAAGTTGCGGCGTATAAGTATATACCCCGTCATATGCATATCATTTCTTTTTGAAAGTGTGACATTTTCTTGAACAAAAAGAGTTAAATCTGTTAACCATTTTTATATCATTTTGTAAAGGCATGATAGCCATTGATGCGAATCGTATAAGAGTAAATGTTTAGGGACTACCATTTGAAATGCTTTACGTGGTAGAAAACCCTAAAACGAAATGACATAAATAAAATGTTTTGATAAGATAAATGAAAACGGTCGGAGTAAATCGGGCTCCGATTCGGATCTGCCCTTCAGGTCGGGCTAGAGATTCGGGTCGCGACACTTTAAAAAAAATGAATAAATGAAAAGTAAATAAAAATGGTCGCAAATGAGGATCCGGAACTGTTCGGATCAGGCAATAGAGTCGGATCGGGAAAGGAGTTGCTACAAGACTCTTGAATACCTGCGATGAAATAATGTGCTTTCTCTCCCTAGGTTCTCGATTAAGAAGCAAGCTTCGGAGGCGGTCGGCACACCGCCACCAGTTCCTTGTTTGTTTTGTAGGTCCTTGCTGCTAGGTTGATGCCCCGACGATCCGGTGACTATGAGAATCCCAAAGACAACAATTGGCGCAGTCTGTGGGAACGACCAAGCAAAAAATCTTATTGGCGACATGAGAAGCAGCTCGTCGGCTATCAAGCGTCCCCACCCCGGCTTGACAGTTCTCGCTCGCTCATGCAGTTCGTCGAGGATCATCGTATGTCAGTAACCTGTAAATCAACCCATTGAGGACTAGTTTCTTCGGCTGGTGTCAGAATGGAAAGCAATTGAAGAGCAGGCCAAACATGCCGGCTGGAGTAGCGGGACCGTGCTGATCGTCTTCAGCAAGAGAATGATCACCTGCGGACTCATTTGGAAGAGGATCGGGGTGAAAATGAGCGAGGGAGCAGCCATCCTGCACCTCTGGTCAAACAAAATAGAGACAAGGAGCCCATCCTACCAGGCGACAGTGATGCAACAACGGACGATGAGCTATCCTCTGGTGGCTCTCCGCTACCTAATCTTTCACCCCTAAAGAACCACGTGGAGGCTAAATCAAGAATGGGGCCCACGTATTTGTTCGACCCATTCCGTCGATGGCATGCATCGTCCCGAAATCTGAAAAAGAAATCGATGAGAGCAATGACGAGTGGAGAAGGCCCCCGGAAATGTGCCCACGTGGCACGGGGGCTTAGTACCACCATTTTCGTTTACATATCCACCTTCGAGCTGCACGTGCTGCATGCTTACATCTGCGTAGGGTTACGAGAGACATCTTTATCCTCCGTTGGGCCAGTACATCTTGATCTACGAACCGCCCCGTGGATTTTTCATACCCACTTTTGCCATGTATGATGGCTCCTTGATCGATATACTATCACATCTTTCATTTCAACGACGATAAATGCCATCTGCGGGAAAGCGATAAACACATGTAAAGTGTTCAGCTAGCTATGGGAGCCCATGCGAGCTTGGTTCTGAAGCTCACGAGAGATACATCGACTCGTTCTACGGTTGTGGGTTATTGTTTCCCACAGTACCTATGCCTCGGTTCGATAGAGGAAATATCAGTACCAAAGCCATCTTCAAGCGGGAGGACTAATCCGCCATTCACTAGAAAGATTTGAAAGTCATTGACATATTGATTACATTACAATATGGATGAAGTTTTCGGAATTTCAAAGGAGATTTGGGCGACCACCGGATTCTTCCACTCAGCGTCTCTAGATTATACCACCATAATGGAGGAATTGTATAGACGGCGGATAGATGATCGGCCATTTGGAAGACAATCAGGGCAACCTCTTAAACCGTGATGATCCGCATTTCCAGCATCAGCTAGGCCCTTGAGACGGTGCGAACAAAATTCGAGTAAGAACCAGAAACACCGGACCAGTAAAAAAACACGAGGGAACCCCCACAGTTTACCCCTCTGAACATCTCTTTAGATAGACTCCTTCCTCTCATCTGAGATCACCCCGACTTCAAATAGCCCACGATTTGCTAGTCGAGATCCGCGCGAGGTGCAACCGGTCTACGAGATGTGATTACCGCGGGGACCATGGGATTAAACAAGCGATGTTGAAGCCTGGGAATTTTTGGTGCAAAAGGTTAATCGGGGCCGGCCACCTCAAGAGACTGTGTTAGAGATGGTCAGTAGGCTGAGCCGCCCCAGCGATTGAAAGAATAGAAGCCCGGCCTTGAGCTCCCACGAACCTCGGCCCACCACAAACTACACATGCTGGTGGCCGGTGACGACCCGTATCATTCTAAGCGCGAGGTATTGCGAGTGGCCATAGCGCGCCCGATCCACGGGTAGATACCATACACATCCCAAATAGTAGCGAGCAATCCGGTGATTAATGGCCTATATCCTTTCCCTTAATAATCCATCCGGGGTCATTACTCGCACCCGCGATGCACTCATTACTTACTCTATGTATTAACGATTTCGATATGCCGCAGTGCTAATAGTTAGCTTGGCGTATGACCGACACATTACGTTGCCCGCCCAGCGGATGAACATATCTTTTGACAGGCTGAGTTCAAACGGTAGAATCCTATTCGAGTTTAACGAGGCAACCCTGATAATGATGGGTGACGTTACTCTCCCGTCAAGCGAGGCCGATGGTTCAAGCGGTCTTATTTTTCGATTGTCGAGGACTGAGCCCGTCTGATACGTTGTTAGCTGATAGGTTGATTGCGTGATGTGTGATTTGTGTAAACTAGGTAAAGCGCCTATGTGCGTAAGTGCACGCGTCATATCAAGTAATATCGTATACCTAAGTACGGATATCAATCCACGGGGAGAAGTGCGTTGTCTACTGGAATTGGCCCTATGATATTATCTGGACTTAAACTCTTAATGAATGTCTAACTCAAATATGGAATTAAAACTAAATCTAATTAACTTATGAAATTACTTTAGTGTAGAAAACTAGAGTTTGTCTCCCACACTCCTTTGATGGAAGTTTATCTAGAGGAATTACTGTCGGTCTATTAATGATTTCTCGATGTGGGTGATCATGCCCTACGAGATACCACCTACTCTCGAGGTATATTCGCCTCTTTCGCCGAGTAGGGTTGGGTAAATATACGCGACATGCTAAAACTCGCCAGTGCTCAAACCCAGTCGCCACACACTAGGAATTGGGATATCTCTGATCGTTGATTGACCAAGGGTTGCTCTACTCCTTATCCTGGGGTGTATCTCTGAATCTGGATGCCGGCCAGATCATACTAATGTTGGCAAAACATCACTATGAAAATAATATATGTAGAAACAATCGATACTATAAATCATGAATAAACTGAATAATATAAGATTTAAACTTTAATCCCATACAAGCGAGCGGGGTTCAAAAAAACCCCCATAAATAATTCTAGAACATATCGAATTTGAATTCAAGCATGGTTCTATATAATATCAATATTTTGAGAAGAAATACAAAAAACATGAGTCTTCTTGATCTCTTTGATTTGCTCTGTACGTTTCCCATAACATGTACATTCTGATAAACTCCAAGAAGTGGTCTCCCAGTCTTTATATATGTAATTATGATCTGCGGGAATCGGTAGAGACATCACGGCGTCGCAGCGTCTAGCGTTGAGCAGCTCTTTGACTTTTCTTTATTTGATGGCCAAGCGTCGCGACGTTGCAATTGGGTTTTCACTTCTTCTTCTTTGCGGTTCAAAAGCACGAAAACCACGAATTCACACACCCAATGCACACAAGATCCAAAAAATGTCGGATATCGGGCAATAACACACTTATTAATATATAAAATATAACTAAAGCGTAGTAAGGACGTGGATATGACATGGCGTTTTGGAGCACTCATCATTAGTCGATTTTTGTTTGCGTGCGATGAAAGTCGTGCCTTGACCTACCATCAAATGATCATCTACTGGCCGATTGCGGGAAAATTGACCTCTGACGGCCAACTAGCAGCTCGGCCGGTGCTACATAGCGTCGAACAAGAGCATGAGAAGCGCTCCGCAATCTGACCTCGAGACAGGACCTCATGTAAGCGATTCTGTTCCTTGTGGCAGGGCAGAAGACAAGGAAGCGAATGGTTGTAGACCCCTGGAATCCAATATTCTAGATGGGCTGGATAAATCAACATATGTTAGTTCCCTCTATCCAGTGGGGAGAAGGAACAAATACGGTGGGTTTTGCTCCGTGTGGATGTATTCATGGACTCACTCGGACATGGTGTTAGCTTACCGTCTGAAGCCTCTCGTGGCCAGATGTCATCATGACCAAGCCGGTTAGATAGAAAGTGAGGCGTTTCCACCCGGACCGTCATCAGGTTATTCAGGCATAAGTGGATAATCTTTTAAAAGCAGGATTCGCCAGAGATAAAAAATTTTCCGGAGTGGGTGGCGATGGTGGTAGTCGAAATCACGGTAAATGGAGTGTGTATAGACTACCGCAGTCGATGAGGCATGCCCGAAAGACAGATTCCCTCTACCCCTGATAAACCAGATAGTCGACGCATAGGTCGGGCATGGGATGTTGTTGTTCCTGTATACCTTCTCGGGATATCATCAAATACCCATGCATCCACCAGACGTGGAAAAAATAGCATTCATCACCCGCGCGGCTGACGCTAAATGTGATGTCGTTTGGCGAAGATGTGAACCGGCGTGTGGAGGTTAGTGACCAGATGTTCGGGCCGCTACTAGGAAAATATGAAGTTTACATTGATGATATTTTGGTAAAAGTCAAACGCCCGGACCATCTTTGAACACTGCGAGGCTTTTGAACTCCTAAGGGTGTATGGCATGGCTTCGATCCTTGAAAGTCTTGGGAGTAGTGGGGCGATTCTTGGAGTTCTGTGGTGACTCGAGAAGGCGATAGAAGCCAAGCCGCTCAAGCAAAGCTATTTTGGAGTCCCCCGACTCTCGCTTCTAGAAAAGAGTATAAGCGGCTTACTAGCGATTGGCCGCTAGGGCGGTTCATCTCGATTCTGAGCGAATCTAAGGTCGTTTCTTTATTACCCTCAGGGGGCTGACCAGGGTTGGATGGAATAAGGAATGTCATCAAGCCCTCACAACAATCAAACAGTATCTTACAAAACCTTTAGTCCTTGCTAGCCCTGAAGCCAACAAAACTCTCTTCGTATACTTGGCAGTTTCAGATGTCTCAATGAGTGTTGCCCTGTTCAAGGAAGATGAGAATAGAAGAAGGGCTGATATTTTTTAGTCGGCAAGTCATAGCCGGCCCAGAAGCCGTCTGACACCTCGGCGGCGGCATTAGCCCTCCGGGTAGCAACTAAGAAGCTCCTCCCATACTTCCAAGCACACCCCATTGTTGTGCTAATTGACCTCCCTCTTTAGAGCACCATTCATAAGCTTGACTTGTCCGGGAGGATGGCTCGATGGGCAATTGAATTGAGCGAATTCGGTATTCAGTATAAGCTAAGATGGGCTAAAAAGACGAGTTACAGCGATTTTCTGCGCGAGAGATACTTTGTCAGGAATGAGCTTGGATAACTTGAATTTGTGGACCCTTAATGTAGACGGGACATCTCGGTAAACCGGAGCTGGCATCGGTTTGCAACTTAAATCTCCGACCGGGAAAAGATTGAGTAGGCAATCCGTTTGGGCTTCAGCGCCTCGATATGAATCGGAGTATGAGGTATCACAGTTGGAATTGAGCGCGGCTACGGTGTCGGCCGACAAACTACGATTCAAAGTGATTCTTAGTTGGTGGTAGAGAGTCGCGCAGTATGGGTGTCATGAGACCTCAGAGATAGCGAAATATGTATCTTGGTTCTTAAGCAATGCTTAGAGCTTTTTAGCTTGGAAGCCGAAAACATCCTAATTTGTAATGAGAAGCGAACTCCTTAGTCGTCGTAGCCGTTTCTCTTCCGATAATAGGATAAGTGTTCTTGCCACATCTATTATCAGCCGGATTCTTCAATTATCAATACTCGGGTAAGTTAGGTGGACAAGGTCTCCCCTTCTTGGATGGACCCCATAGTGCAATATATCAACACGGGAGAACTCCAAATGAAAGGGAAAAATCTCACAAGATCCCGAATCCGGTGGAATGAATTCTCTTTGGTTAATAGGCAATTGTTTAAGCGATCCACACAGGCCGAGTGCATTGCTAAAGTGCTTAACTACGAGCAGGAATGATATGTATTAAGCCTGAATTACGCGAAGGATATGGTAATCATCCGGCGCGAACAGCACGGAAAGGCCGCGCTCGGGGTATTATTGTGACCATGAGATTTGGCGCGATTGCGTGCGTAAGTGTGATGCGATGCCGGTGGAAAGCCCACGTGCGAGATCGCGACTCGGAACAATTTCCATCCGCGAGCCTTGGCCGCCACCGATAGGGAATTGACATGGTCGAGCGCTATACCATACGGCAGAAAAATTGTGCTGGTAGCCATTGATTATTTCAACAAGTGGTGAGGGCGGGCTTTCACATCAATTAAAGATAAGGATGTCACTCATTTCATCTGGAAGAATATTGTTTGCCGGTTTGGTATACATCAGTCAATTGTATCAGACAACGGACCTCAATTTGATAGTCAGGCATACATGAACTTCTGCCATGAGTTGAAAATAAAGAATCTATAAAAAAACTCCCACCCCAGCGATATGCATAGCGGCGAGTAAAAGCTTCTAATAAAACCATGATGATCGCCTTAAAGCTTGGTGGAGCCGGTAAAGGCAAGTGGGTGGGCCGCTCACGGGAGTACGTTGGGCCTACAAAATGGCAACCAGCGAATAAGCCGGTATATCCCCGCCAGCTTACTTATGGGATGGAAGCTATAGTCCCAACATAAATCAGTATGCCCATGCTCCAAACTGATAAACCCGAGCAGTCGAATACTAAATGTGTGATTAAAGACCTTGACATGGCTGATGAACCTTCGGCGGCGGTACATGCGAATAATTGTACCATCGTAGGCTAGCAAACCTATACAACAGCCGTGTGAAACCCCGAATGTGCCAGACAGGGGACCTGGTCCTGAGAAAAGTTTTTGAGAACACAGCCCATCCGTCAACCAAAAATTTCAAGCTAAACTGGGAAGGATCGTATATTGTAACGCGAGCCGACGAATCTAGATCATATGCATTAGATAAACTAGACGGGACACCTGTACCTAGAATGTGGAATGTTATGCACCTTAAAAGGTACTATTAATAAAGAATGATTCAATCTCTAACCATGTTCAAGTCTGATTTTTTTCATTCTGAAGTCAGATGCGAGATTAATGTCCTCTGGAAGCCCGACTGTGGTTGATTCGGTGGTTCATTACAAGCGGAGTAAAGGTTGATGTCTTACCGGCCCAGCATTGTTGATGCCTAGCTGGTTCATTACAAAGCCTTGGTAAGGTTGAGTGGCGCAACCAGCCCGGCGGATGCTGGTGCTCGACTGGTTCATTACCAAAGCCGGATAAGGAGTTGATGCTGTCTGGAGCTGGTATGGTTGATGCCCGGCTGGTTCATTACAAAGCCCGTGCGGGAGTTAATATCTGCAGAGGCGGTATGGTTGATGCCTAGTTAGTTCGTACAAAGCCGGTCAAAGTTGTTGTCCTACCGACCCGGTTGGTTGATGCGGTACGGTTTATTACAAAGCCCATCATAAGGTTGATGTCTACCGGCCCCGAGATGGTTGATGCCTAGCTGGATCATTACGAAGCCTGGGTAAGGAGGCGCTACAAGAGGGCAAATGAACCTTGTCTACCGAAGTGTTCATCTGGGCAGGATCTATGTCACCAAGGCACACGTACCTACCCATTCTCGTAAACTGAATTACGTGATTCGACAAAGAGAAAGAAAGCGATATCATATTTGAAAGCGGCACTCTTTATTAGGGAGCTTGGTTACAAATAGCAAAACGAGGATCTGAACATGGGTTCGACTAGCAATGGAAAAACACAACCCCCTACCTCCCGCCGGAGGCGTTAGCCCTCACTCTCCTTGGTACTCTAGTAGAAGATCAGGCTCATTACTCCTTGACCTCGGCGGTAGAGATGCTCGCGCCTCGGTAATATACGCCTCCCGGGAATTTGCGGCGGGAACCTCCTCTGGCGTAATCATCGGCTTCACCTGAGAACATCGATGGTGTAGCCGACGGACATCACGGGGGCATCGGGGTTGATAAAGAACTGGGATAACGGCTTAGGCGTGCAATGCGGCATCCGGAGTCAAGAACCCCACGGGTTGAATTCCATAAATATTGTATTGTGAAAGCACAACATTTAGTAACAAAAGTTGAAAATCACGTCAAGACCCTCCTCATAAGCCTCCTCCAAGGCCTTTTTCTCTTTAAGGGATAACGGCTTAGAGCGTGTAAACATCCGTGCAGACCACGGGTTACTTCCATACATATTATGTGTGAAAGCACAACAACCATAACCATAGTTGAAAATCACGTCAAAGCCCTCCTTATAAGCCTCCTCTAGAGCCTTTTTATCATTAAAGGCCTGCGCCCGGATAGCAGACACTTCATCCTTACTAGTCCCGAGCTCTAGAAGTAGAGAGACTCGCTCAACGGCTAGACGGCTAGCCTCGTCTTCCGCCTTCTACATAGCCTCCTCTGAAATCGTCAGGGCATTTTGGACCACTGGCAATTTCGGACTCCACATGTCTGGCACTCCTGCTTGGCATCGGCATGCATACGGCATTGAGGCGTGGCGAGCAGCATCTCTCTCTGCCTCTACTCGAGCCACCTTCTCGACGCATTCCTTGGCCTCCTTCTCCCAACACCGGGATCTTGACTCCATTTCAGCTAAAGAAGCACTCAGTGCCAGGTGGTTAGAAATGGCCTATTAAGCGTAGAGTCGCAGCCTGTCCGCATCCCTCGAGGCCCGGAATTCCCGATGCTGGTAAAAGTCATATTACGGATGGTCGTGACCGCTTTGCAAAGAGCATTAGAATAAGGCAATAACTTGAAAATAATACTAGAGCATTGCATAGCAGTTGTAAACATACCAGCTCCGCCGACTGGACAAAGTTACGGTTGCGTATTAGCATTCCGTCTTCAACCACCTGCTTGAGTTCATCCTTACAAGCATAGGCAGGGACTGAGACAACATATTCTTCGCCCCTTCCCTCGGCCCGCACAGTTACAGGCATCCGAAGTAGTGCAGGATACAATTGGTGCATATGGGCAGCCGGGGATTCGCCCCGGTTAAACGACCTCTAGCGATTGATAAATCTCACAGGCTGTCTAACCCGGGAACCAGGCCGCTCACTCCATGGGGGGGCTTGGCGCACAGGGAATATAAAGATTGACGGCCGTCGAAACCTTGACCTCGCACTTGGCGGGTAGATTTAGCTTTATCTAACCGATGACCAGTAGCCGAGGAATCTCCTCACGGACCTCCTCAGTTAGGGAGACCTCTCAAAATCCCCGAGAGGCAGTCTCGGCCCAGGCGGCCATGAAAGCCCGTCTCGAATCCCGAAAGACTATCTACTTGCGCATCAGACTCGTCGGATGGTTGTTATTCGCCTCACCGGCCACCACCGAAGTGCCTGTCGCCAGCTTAAAGTTGACGCCGTTTGCACTTCCGTGCGCGCGAGTTGTGGTAAGATCAACCATCTCATAAGCGTAGGGATGTATGCGATGAAATAGGCTCCACCTTTTTCGTATCTATCACATATGCGAGTAGGCTTCACATCCTTTCAAACCATAGTTAGCGATAGCAGCGGATATCACATTAGAGAGGTGGTTCGACCTCTGCTTCGATAACAATCCTTTCCTCTTTCGGTGTCCTTAAGGTCATTTTGTCTTCATTCTACAATCAACTACCACTTGGTGTCGGGACTGACCATTCCATCCCAAATATCACATCAGGCTCTCTAAATGAAAACTTCGATCAAATCTCGAGAAACTCATACTCCTCATATTCTAATGGGACAATCTCTATAGACTCTATTCACAGCCAACTGTAGGAGCCTGAACTTTCCATGCTTACCTATTAAGGTAGGCAAGATCGCGCGAGTCACGTCATCCTTTAAATGCAAGTAAAGCATGCCATAAGCAATTTCAAAATCATTTACAAAATTTCCAAAATCATTTGTAGAACACTTTAAACCTAGGCTCACGATACCACTAAGTGTAGCGGCTCTTTTTACCTTTTAAATACCTATTCATTTTAAACACATTTCATATACCCATTTCTAATATGAATAATTAATATTCATTTTAAAACATAATTATTTATGGGTATATGATATCATGGCGCTTTAATCACATTCTTTGACATAAGAATATATATACATTCCTTGTTCAAATAGGGCCCATAACTTTTCTTGAATAATGTGATGATAGGCGGCGTGGTGTGTTAGCTGTGTACCTATGTGCGCAAGTGCGGCGTCGTATCAAATATCTGAGTGTACCTTAAATCTGGATATCGATCCACGAGGAGAAGTGCTTTGACTCTTTTGAGTTGCCTCCTTTGAATATTATCTAGGCGTAAGCTTTGGTGACAAATTAACTAATGCGAGGTTAAGCTAAACTAATTTATCTTAGTAAATTAATGTGTTGTGGAGACTAGGGCTCGCTCCTGCCACTTCGATGGATTACTACCTAGAGGAGTACTATTCATCTATTCATGACTTATTGATGGCGGGGTGATCATGCCTAAGAGATACCCTCTCTCGAGGGGTATCCGCCTATCTCGCTAGCAGGGTTGAGTGTATCTCTACTGACCTATTAACAAAGCGCTTAAATTTTCTAACCTTAATCGCACCTCGGAATCGGGATATCTACATTTAGAATTGACCGGTCGCTGTTCCAATCCTGGGCGTCCTCATCTCTCGACCTCGGATACCCGACAAAATCATGCCAATGTTGGCCAGACATCACATGTATATAAATCGCATATATAGAGCAGATACTAACAAGTCATGAATAACTGAATAATATAAAATCAAAATCTTAATCCATGCGATGTCGTGACGGAGGTTCAACAAAACCACTAGATGTGAATCACAGAACATCTTTGGACTTGGTTATACACATAATCAATCTATCAAACATCAGCGATCTTCGGGGAAGAAGAAAATACAAAAACAGCATCTTCTCCCGTCTGATTCATTTCTTTGCTAAAACTTCATTTTCGTCGGAAATGCGTTTTCGATCCTCCTCGATTTCTTGTCCCTTTTCTTTTAATGATATTGAGACAAATTACATATGTCCTTGATGTTGAGGCGTGCGGCGTTGAAACGCGATGTTGGGACGTCGTGACGTTGAAACGTCGCGACATTGGGACGTCGCGACGTTCTACTGACTTTACTTTCTTCTCTGCTCGAAATGGTCCCAAAGCTGCAGTTCCACGCTGTTCACCTGAAATGCAAGAATCGGATATCGGGCTATAAAGTGCTATATTTAGCTTTAAAATAAAGCTAAGAAACCATAGAATGAAGCCCGCGGGTATGGCATGAGTGTTTTAGGCACTCATCACACCCCCAAACTTAGCTTCTTGTTTGTGCGGCAAGAGCCGACTCTGAGCAGGACACACAACGCCTACATACATAACCTAACACTAGGATTGTGATGCACATACTGACAGACTAAGGATCAAGATGGACCAACTCACAAATCTTGCTTGTTTCTTCAAATTTCAGGGGATCCGTAAGGGTATTCGACTTTCGAAAGAATTCGTTTGAACTCGGTGCAGTTGACAAGCGCCTCAACCTCCGAGGTAAGCCTTTCCCAAAGGTGTATGTGCATTGAATAAATGACCTCTAGCGTGTACCTTGGTTCCGACACCCCAAACTTGAGTTCAACTCACCTAGTTGGGAGAATTTAGCACTCACGGAAGGATAAGGAACACACCGTTTGTAGTCATTAACATACCTCGCATAAAGAAAAAAACTAGTGCCGTAAGTTTATCTTAAGTGTTCATGTAGCGGGGATTAGTTGGTGACTCCCGCGAGTTAGTTGGGGCCGCGGGCATTCAGTTCCTCGAACGTCACCCCGAACACTCAACTAAACCTAAGGGCCCTAAGCTGTGGGAAACTTCCATCTTCTGTCCCCTGTAATAGGCAGTGAAGTCAATGGCTCCTAGCCAGTTGGCTCAGGGCATTGGGCTTTGAAAGGCCCCTTGGAATGTGCTCGGGATTCCAATTAGAAGATCCCACTTATTTTGTTCATATGGTTCTTCTCTTTTTCTCTTTTTCTTTTTTTTTTCTTTTTCTTTTTTTTACTTGGGGCTCGAAGGCAATCCTCTTTTATTTAGGGTGTCCCATCACTTTGGTGTTTAGAGACTCCCAGGGTTTGTTGAACCTCGTGTAGGGCTCGGCACTAGGCATCTACACAGAGATCATCTATGTGTGAGTGTGATAGGCTTGTTGAGAAATAGTTTCTTGAATATCCCGGAGGTGATTCACTTTGCCTCCCTACCCATTCAACCTGAAATTCTCGAGCATCTAACACACTACGAATCCTTTCTGGATTTATACTATGTTCGCGTGGTGTGTAGACTCGGTTAAGAATCTTGAAACTCTCAAGCATGACATCACGCACACACTACCTAAACACTCTCCGCGTCAACATATCCCTATGCAAGGCTCCAGTGACTAAAAATAACAAAAGCAGAGAAATGACCCCTATAGAAAAATATATATATATATATATATATATATATATATATATATATATATATATATATATATATATATATATATACTCTATATATATATATATATATATATATACTACTATATATATATAAACTAAACACAAAAATCATACATAACACAAACAAACATAAGCGAAACACAAGGACTTGGCATGCTAAAATGAACAAAACAAACCTAACTAAACTAAAACAGGAACGCACAAAATAAAATACCTGTCACTAAAGCGTACCAACTAGCAAAAACCCGATCACCACCCACACCCACCCCCCAAACAGATGAGTCCAGTGTCCCCAGCAATAAGAACAAAGAGAGGTGGGAACCACGGTGGCCCGGTCGTGTCACTGCGGCGGCGGTGGATGGTGGAGGGCGAGAAGCTGGGCTAGTTGGTCCTGGAGGGACCGCTGATTTTGGAGAATGGTCGCCTGGTTAGCCAGGACGGTACGCATGTCAGCGTGGAGGGCCTCCATATCCTGGGTAATGAGGACTCGATGCTCTTGGGTCTCGTCCCAGAAAGCATCGAGCGGTGATGAGGCGAGCCGCGGTCCTTCTAGGTCGGGGCTGGGGCGGATGGAGCCTCCCTCGGGTGGATGTGGCGGTGGGTAGTGAATGGCGCCACCGTCACGAGGATCACCCGGAGTCCAAAAACAGGCACGATACTCGTGAAGCTCATCCTCGTCACGAGGGTTCATTGCCGAGTCGTGTGCCTCGGTCGTGGTACGTTTTGTCACGGCCGATAGCATGATGGCTTTAATAGGGTGTATCCACGTATCGTTGTCCTCTAGGGCACTTAGGAACACTTGCATAGGCCGTATGAGAAAGAAATTTGCCCCGGGTTCATTTTTCGCATCCCCGGTTATGGATGGCATCCTCGATAACTGCTTGACATCGAAGGTATGTCTGGATGATGGCGTAGTTGAGCAGGGCACGCTTGGTAGTCACCTCACACACGTTCGTCATCGGAATGAGACGCGACGTGATGAAGTGATGCCATACCTTGGGAATATAGGCCAAATATTTTGCCTTGAAGTGCACGACGTGCCCTTCGCTATTGAGCTTCCTCACCGCGGGTTAGTGAGATACACGAGGATCTCGGGGTAGTCGGGGAAAACTCATAGAGCCGTCCAGGCTCGGGTGGAATTGGGTGATATTATAAAATTGGTTGATGACTGGCGGCGAAGTCTGACACGCCCGCGAACGGACCTTTTTCATGACATTGGAGGCGAGATTGGAATAGAATTCTCGTACCACACTCGTCACAGCTAGACGAGGTGGTTGGCATAGCGCCCGCCATCCTTGTCGCGTGGTCTTTGAAGAAATTAAAATCGGGGTGGTGTAAGCCCTTTTCTTTGATGAAGGACCGATTCTTACAAATGGTGCCAAACCTATCAGCGGCACCTTCATTGACAAATTTGGTGAGGTCGAAATTTGGAGTTGGGTCCTCATTGGCCCGACCCCGTTTAGCGGACAACTTTTGCCGCTTACCCGACATAGGTGTAGAGGGGTGGGTCTAGACCTCCTAGGCACCAATGGGCGCACCGGGGCCGAATGGCATAGAGGAGGCCACTCCCAGGTGACCTTGACAAATGATCGAGCACCTCGGGTGCATATCAGGGAGACTTCCACGACCTCTAGGTGCACCTAAGGTGCCCACAGGCTTGAACCAGACCTAACGGTGGGGGCCAGATGGTGCCGGCCCACAAAAAAAAATGTCGAACTCACTGGGAGCCGACAGGAGTCGGGGTTAGGGCACCATTGAGTGGGGATGGAGGCGCGAGACACGGCCGGAGGGTTGGCGTTGGTGGGGCGGGCGGTGGTGGTAGGCGACGGGGAGGTCGAAAGGCGCAGCGTGGAGGTGTGGGAGTTCGGTGGGGTGTGCGAGGAGGCGAAAATGGAGGCTTACGGTCGATGGCAGGGGCAACATCGCGGCGTTCGGGCTCGGCGTCGCGGCGTTCCCGGTGGGGTGCCAGCGTGGCGGCGTTGAGATCCATCGTAGCGGCGTTCCCAGAGGCTATAAATCCAGCGTCGTGGCGTTGAGATCAACGTCCGCGACGTTCGAGAGCTATAAATTAGCGTCTTAGCGTTGGGATCATCGCTGACGTTCGGAAGGTGGTAAAACTGGCGTCGGCGGCGTTGAATAGCGGCGTTCGAGAGTGTAGCGCCAGCGTCGGCGTTGAGATCAACGTCGCGGCGTTGCGAGAGGCTTTGGTTTTTCGCCGTTTCAGCAAAGCGTCGGCGTGACGAGAAGGCGAAATGAAAAATTTCAACAGAGTTCTAAGGTATGAGAAAACCCCTAGTGCGATTTCTGCCAGCGAGGATCCTCGCATTAATTTACGTCTCGGCCACAGCTTGGTGGTAAAGAAAATCCCGATTATGGAAGGAGACAGAAAACCAAACCAAAATTAAAACAAACAATAAAAATTAAACTATGGAAAGAAAAATTTCAAGAAAAGCTTGGGTTGCCTCGAAGCGCTTTGTTTAAATGTCATTAGCTAAACATTACGAATCTGTGTGCTGGGAACCGTATATATGTACTTCTTGTACTTCTTACGGTGTGCTGGAGTGGAATGGATGCGCTTGTCGCATGGAACTCGCCCCCAAAATGCGGCTTCAACCGTTAGTGTTAACTTTGAATGTTCCTTTCTGGATCGTAACCACAACCCCTCCATGTGGAAAAACTTGGAGTCCTGATGAATGGTCCGACCATCTTAACTTTGCTACAATTTCCTAGGAAAAGTTTGAGTCGAGAATTAAACAAGAGGACCTGTTGCCCCCACCTCGAACTCTTTCCTGGCGATATGTTTATCGTGCCAGGCTTTCGTCTTTTCCTTGTATATGCGAGCATTCTCATAAGCCTCGTTGTAGAATTCGTCCAATTCATTGAGCTGTAGCATCCGCTTCTCTTTGGCTAATGTACTATCCATGTTCATTCTTAGAGATTGCCCGATGGGCTCGATGCTTCCAATTCCCTTGCAATTGGCATGCTTTCTCCCATAAACAATTCGGCGAAATGGCGACATGACCCGATGGTGTTTTAAATGTTGTTCTGTATGCCCATAGTGCATCCTCAATCTTTTTCGATCAGTCCTTCCTGGAGCTATTGACTGTTTTTCTCAAAATGGACTTGATTTCTCAATTCGATACCTCTGCTTGCCCATTTGTTTGTGGGTGGTATGTGAGGGATGTGCGATGTCGCACTCCATACTTGTGCAAGACTTTGTCAATCATCTTATTGAAAAAATAGATGCAGATTATCTGTGTCGATTAACCACAGAGTCTTAGAGCGAGTGAATATGGCTCACGAAGAAGCTGGGCCACCACCCCAGCGCAATCATTAGTGGTCTGGTATTGGCTGACCCAGAGGCGTAATCTTGCCCGACCAAGATGTACAGCTTATTAAAAGAAGGGGGAAATGGACCCATGAAATCCATCCCCCATAAATCAAACAGCTCTACTTCTAAAATTGTGTGCATAGGCGGTTCGTCCTTTCTAGAAATGCTCCCCATTCGCTGGCATTTGTCGCAAGTGGATACGAACTTATGAGCATCCTTGAATAAGATAGACGGTAGAAACTTTGATTGAAATATCTTGGCTGCTTTGATCTCTGGCTACAAAAATACCCCCACATGAGTAAAAAGTGTAGCGTGTGGTTGATCTTGTCCATTTCATCTTCGGGCACACATCACGATCATGGTCGACCGCGATAACATATAGAATAGGTTCCTCCTAGTAATAGTGTTTCAAATTTAATGCGAAGAACCTCTTTTTGTTGATAGCTAAATTATGGGAGGGGATCACCTTGGCCACAAATAACTCACGTAGTCGACAAACCATGGAACCGCCCTTTATTATTCAATATTAAAAATGACTCATCGGGAAGTGTCGTTCACATGGACCTCATCCTTGCCGCTAGTGATAGATGATCTGCAACTAGGTTCTCTGTTCCCTTCTTGTCTTTAATCTCTAAATCGAATTCTTGCAGCAAGAGAACCCACCGGATTAGTATGGGTTTGGCGTCCTTTTTGGTCATTAATTATTTTATGGCGGAGTGGTCAGTGTGGACGACTACCTTGTTGCTGATCAAATAGGGCCTAAATTTGTCAAAGGCAAAGACAATGGCCAATAATTCTTTTTCAGTGGTGGCATAGTTCAGCTGGGCATCATTCAAGGTTCGGCTAGCATAGTAGATCACATGGAATATTCTTTCTCTTTCTACCTAACTGCTTTGCCCCAATGCATAGTCACTTACGTCCTTTGTTAGCTCAAATGGAAAAGCCCGATCTAGTGCCTACTGATAGGAGCCGATACGATTTATCTTTCGAGGCGAAAATGCGCGCGGTTCTTTGTGCATCAAACTCAAATGGTGTCCCTTGGATCAGTAAATTAGACAACGGCTTTGCAATCTGAGAAAAGTCTTTGATGAAGCGTCTATAGAACCCAACGTGGCCCAAAAAGCTTCTTATGCCTTTTACAGATGAGGGTGGAGGTAATTTCTCTATGGCTTCAATCTTTGCTCTATCTACCTCTATTCCTCTTGCAGAAATCCAATGCCCAAGGAAGTACAATGCCCTCTTGTGCCATAAAATGGAGACTTCTCCCAATTAGGTACAAAGAGTTGGTCTCCTCGCATCGATCAACAGACCTCGAATTCTCGAGGCGATTGTCAAGGGCTGAAACCGGAAAAATCATCCATGAAGACCTCGATTGTTTTTTCAACCATATCGGAGAATATGGCCATCATACAGCGTTGGAATGTGCCTGGCGCATTGCACAGCCCGAAGGGCATCCGCCTGAATGCGAATGTACCATAGGGACACGTGAATGTCGTCTTCTCCTGATCTTCAGGGGCTATAACAATCTGATTGTGGCCACAGATATCCATCAAAAAGCGTAGGATTAGGTGTTCGGCCTGATCAGACATCTTATCCGGAAAGCGGCAATGGGAAATGGTCTTTTGGTGTAGCAATCGGTTCCAGATGGTCGATACAAATTCTCCAACCGGTAGTATTCTAGAGAAGGCAGTAATGTGTTATTCGATTCTTAGAAAGCGGTTGTTCCTCCTTTTTAGAGTACTACATGCAGGACTTACCCATCTTGTCGGAGAGCTAGGATAAATAGCATTATCTAGCCACTTTAATACCTCCTTACGGACTACCTCTTTCATAGTTGGATTCAATCTCCTCTGTGCTTCACTGAAGGCTTATGACCATCTTCCATCAAAGTCGATGCATGCAGTAGAGAATGAATCCCTTTTAAATCGGCGAGAGACATCAGAGCACATTTTGTGATCTCTAAGTACCCTTAATAACTTATCTTCCTCTATTCTTTATCGGGACCATTGAAATAATCACTGGTAAGGTGGAAGGCCATCGAAGATAAGCATACTTCAAATGGCTAGTAATGGCTTTTGTTGTTCAATCTTAGGTGGTTATTGGCTGGATGGCAGGCGTTTAGTATTTTCACCTAGAGATTCAAAATATTTCCTTCTATTGGGTTCGAAGGAATCCATCCATTTTACATATATGTACCAGGCTAGCCTCCAAAGGATCAGTGAGACCACTTTGGCTAGACACTATAGCCTCTACGGTCTGCACAGTGGAAGCATGTATCGCTCTCTTGGGATGTCTCACATCTTCGAACATGTTGAACTTGACTTCATCTTCTTGCACTCTCAATTTCAACTCTCCCCTCTGAACGTTAATGATTGCCCTGCCAATTGCAAGAAATGGTCTACCCAAGATTATGGGTATTTCTTTATCTTCTTCCACATCTGTCCTGATGAAATCTGTTTGGGAAAATTGAACTTGTCAACCCTAACTAAGACATCTTCTATCACCTCTTGGATGCTTTAAGGACACGTCGCTAGGCTGGAGTGTGATTGTAGTTGGGGCGAGGCTTCACCTAACCCCAAGCGTCTAAACCATGGATGAGGGCATGAGATTAATACTGGCGCCCAGAATCACAAGCTCGAATAGCGTTCCCGATGGATAAGTGACTTCACAGGTCTTTGCTGCTTTGCGGCGACTTCCTCTAAGGATGGCACTACATTCCTCGATTAGGTTAAGCATTTGAAATCACCAGTCTTCTCTTAAATGACAAGATGTCCTTCATGAAATTGTTATAACAGCATTTGTTCAGGCATGACAAGCGGGAATGTTGAAATCACGAGTTTCTTGAATACTTCCATAAACTTGGTAGGCCTTATCGACATGCTTCTTTGGAAGGCGTTGGGTGTATGCGGAATTGGGGCTATGGGTTGATGATCCTTTGCCTTAGTTTCATCTCCCCCAAACTTTTTCTCTTGGGGTTGTTCCCTCTCTGTATTATCATTACGTGATCTGGATGACTCTCGATTTCTCATATCATTGGGGGTTGCCTGTAGTACTAATTCTCTACCCTTCTCGAACGTATTATTTGCTTTTACATGTTCATTCCCCTCACATCTCGGGTTCACTTCGATTGCTTAGTAGGAACCATTGCCTTTCTTTGATAGATTGGCCATTTGGCGTACGCACCTACAAATTTCTCAATTGTCTTTGCTTGATTGTTTAATTGGGTGGCGGTGTTTACCTCTGTCGCCTTTGTCTCATTCGCGGCGGTATCACGAAATGAGCATTTGCGCGGGGGCGATCTTCCAGTCCACCATTTCTCGGGAGGTGGTTCACTCACTTTCGGGATGGTGGCATGTTGTTCGATTGTTCCCTCGTCCCATAACCTGTATGTTGATATTAAGAGTATTCGCCACCCTTGGCCTTGATTTGGTTCGATAGTTGTTGTCCCATGCGACCTGTGGTGTGGTGACTCGACTAAATTGACACATACTGGGCACGCTCTACTGTTTAGTGTCTGGCCCGGCATTTTGTCTTCTTTGCTGCTTTGTCCCTCCACGAGTACACAACTCCCATGGGTTGGTCTGTATGGCATTCGCGGTACCTTGCTGTCTAGTCAATTGTTTAGTAAGTTGTGCGACATGAGTAACTAGATTACTGAGAACCTCGTTATCTGTGCCACCTATGGCCTTCACTGGTGTAATCTTATCTCTAGGCCACTGATTGGTATTAGTAGCAGCGTCTTCCAAGATTTCATATGCTTGGTTCGTTGTCTTCTTCATTAGCGCCCCTCCTGCCGAGGCATCAATCACTGTTCTAGTCGCGTTCCTCAGACCATTATAGAAAGTATGGACTTGCATCCATCTGGTCAGTCTGTGATGTGGGAACTTCCTCAACAGTTTGTGAAATCTATCCCATGCTTCTGCCAGGTTCTCTCCCTCTAGTTGTCCAAAAGTATTGATCTCTTGCATCGGTGTGCAATTTTGCGAGTGGGAAGAACTTGGTCGGGGAACACGCCTTTAAGTCGTTCCATGAAGTAATGGAATCGATTGGTTGACTTGTCGACCAATGTTTTAACTCTATCACTAGTGAGTAGAACGATCTCAGCACGAGTGCCTCTTGGTGACAGTTGTACTTGATAGTGTCGCGGGACTCCGAAATTGGTCAAATGCATATTCGGATTCTCATTGGGCAATCCGTGGAACAGGATGTTACGAAGCATACGTAAAGATCGCGACTTCAACTTCGAAGTTGTTGCGAATGGGTAGCGGATAGCGTCGAACAAGCTGAGCGTGAAGTGACTCTTCTAACAACATGAATGGATCGCCCGGGTGTATAAGCGGCTTTGGGTGCTATGATTCCTACTAGTTATTCCGTGCGGTCCTTTGTGGCTCGTTTTCTCTGTGGCCAAAGATCATGCTCTTCATTGTTCTGCATGATTGCTAGATTTCTGTTCTGTGTTGTTCTCAGTTCTCGGCGTAATCGGTGTAAGGTTCTTTCCGGCTCAGGATCAAATGGATGTAGTTCAGCCTGACCCCGTGTTCGCATGCACTCAACGTAACCTTATTTGCCAATCACACCGCAAATAGAAAGACCGTGACGCGTAAAGAAATAAAAGAACAAAAATAAGAATTCTGGTAATATATAATTGTTGTTTTCAATATCAACTTACAAAAAATTATCCCCGACACTTGGCGCCAAAAAACTTGATAGGCGGCGTTGTGTGTTAACTATATGCGCCTATGTGCGCGCCAAATACCTGTGTATCAAGTAATATAGTGTACCTAAGTACCGGATGTCGATCCGCGGGGAGAAGTGCGTTGACCTCTTAAGTTTAGCCTTTGAATATTATCTAGGCGTAAGCTTTGAGCAAATTAGCTAATGTGAGGTTAAACTAAACTAATTTATCTTAGTAAATTGCGTGTTGTGGAGACTAGGGCTCTGTCTCCCCGCCACTTACGATGGATTACTACCAAGAAATTGCTATTCGGTCTATTCACGACTTGTGTGTTAAGGCGGGGTGATCGTGCTACGAGATACCCTCTCTCGAGTGTATCCGCCCATCTCGCTAAGCGGGGGTTGAGTGTCTCTACCCCCGACCTAATGCTACGAAGCGCTTAAATGTTCTAGCCTTGTCGCCATCCTCGGAATCGGGATATCTACATTCTGCGTGGAGTGTGGGAATTCGCTCTATTCAGATCCACAGGCATCCTCATCTCTCGACCCTCCCGGATACCCGACAAAATCATGCAATGTTGGCGAGACATCACATGTATATAAATCGCAGTTATAAGTAGACACTAACAAGTCATGAATAAGCAGAATAATATAAAATCAAAATCTTAATCCCAATACTGTCGTGACGGGGTTAATAAAACCACTAGATGTGAATCTAAGCATCTTTGGACTTAGTTATATACACATAATCAATCTATCAAACATCAGCAGTCTTTCAGGAAAGAAGAAAATACAAAAGCAACTGTCTTCTCCACTGATCTGGTTCGCTGCTGCTCTGCTTTCCGTGCCCTCGTCCGTACGTTTTCCGATCCTCCTCACAGATTTACGGTCCTTTACTTTTGTGGTGTTGAGACGGAAATTTGCGTTGACCGCGGCGTTGGGGCGTCGCGGCGGTGGTGTTTGCGACGTTGGGACGTCGCGGCGTTCTTGCCCGACCTTACGCTCTTCTTCTCTGCTCCAAATGGTCCCAAATGCCCGTTCCTGCGCTTTGTTCCACCCCGCAAGAAATGCAAAATTGAGATGTCGAGCTATAAAGTGCATATTTAGCGCAAAATAGCTAAAACCATAGAGCGAGGCGCGGGTATGGCATGGGTGTTTTAGGCACTCATCACGCATTATACAATTTAGCATTCCATGCCCTTTCAAATACATTTACAAAATGATATTCTTGATTCACCTCTCTTTGAAACACATTCCATAAATATACAAAACAAAATGAGTCAAAATATATTCTTCTCATGAAGACTTTTACATCATTGAATTTAATGCAAAATAGTTACAAAATATCATGAATGGAATGATATGCATTGGACAGAGCATTTACTTATACTCCGCATTGTTTAACGGTGACTCCACGTCCGGCGATCTTCAGTCCTGCTACTTTCTACTTGGTACCTACACGTTGATAAAAACAACAACGCTAGAATTTTTTCATGCTTAGTGGTTCTATACAATTCTCTCTCTTTATTTCGTTTAATCCGTCATGCAATTTCATAAGACAATGCTTTACATTACTTTCTTAAATGAACAATGCGATGCAATGCATTACATAAAAGATATATTTCCATTTAATCGATTACGATTCATTGGTCATCATGAACTATCTTATTTTCATGTGCAACAAATCATTCGGATAATAAATCATGCACTTTCATTCTCATTATCATTTGCATTTTAGCCCTTGCTCGAATTTAACCTATGCTTTGATTGCACGAGATAGCATTATCCTTAGGCATGATCGTGGGCTGCGGCCGGTGTAAGCTTGATTTTATAAAAATATGTACTCGGTTGTACACTGCAGATACTATCCCGTTAGACTGCGGATCGGTATGCCACAATAGTGCGTTGTTCGACTCTTATTGGTATACCAGATTTATCCTTACTTTCAATTCTAACGATTAACATTCTTTTAAGAGCATTAAAATCATTCAATACAATTTGCAATAGTATATATATATATACATTTATATGCAAATAAAACATTTTTCACTTTCATGCGATTTTCTTATGCAAATTCGTTTCTAAACAATTGTCTCAAATCACTTAAAACAAATCATTTCAAGCACAAATCAATATGCACTTTCTTGTCAATCATACCCAAAATTCAAATCATTTCGTAATTATTCAAATATTTTAGAAATAGAGAGAGGGTTTGAGAACAAACCAAAAATCGTCGCTTTGATTCCAATCTTCAGAATCTCAACTTCAATGCGGGCTTGCCTCCTCGACAGCCCCTATTCAAATAGAATGACAATCACATATTAGTCAGTTATTCTAGGAGTTTTTTGTTAGGGTTGATGTCTACCCAATACTCCTTCATTTGAAAAAATTTCTGCAGACACATGAGCCATCTTTTGCTCATACTTCCTTCAAGAAAATTATAGCTCTATGAGTATATTTTTAGTAGGAATTGGAATCATCTCATTTGGATTACCCAAACACAAGTTATGGCATTTTAATGCCAAACTGGTCAGTATGCCTGGCTCGCTCGGTTACCTACTATTTGTTCTCAATTTCAGGGGTCTTAACTCAATAAATTGGTAATGGTCCCTTCTACTCATTTGAAGCTATGGTTCTAAGGTTTCTTCTCCAATTATAATCATCTAATTTAGATCAACAAAACTCAAGTTATTGCATTTTACATCGATACTACTCCAATTTGCAAGGCAAAATCAAAATGTTCTTACATATAGCTCCACTTTAACAGATTTCTGGGCACTTTGGGGGTAACAATTTGCATACACTTCCTAAAGTAAATTATTCCCCTAGAAGTATATTTTGCCTGAATTTTTAATCCTCGATTTGGATGAGTGAAACTCACTTTATGGCCAAAATACCATAACAACACCCAAAACAGAGCATACCCATGAGCTACCCGAACTCACATTTAAGCCCATATTCGGGAGTCTTAGAACTAAAATTTGCTCCTGGTCCCTTCTATACATTTTTATCCCTATCTCTTATGGTTCTTTACCAATTGGAATCACTTCTTTCGGATGATTATAACTTAATCGCCAAAGCAGAGCAGAGTTTTGACAAAATTTTGACAGCATTTCCTTTGAAAACCCAACATTTTTCCCTTTTTACAAACACTCCTCCAAACCAATCCAAACCAATCCCAACCAACAATACAAAACAACCTCAAATTGAACTAAAACCAACCAAGAACACTTTTACACAAAGCTAGGGTTTTTCTCCAAACCCAAACACAAGAAAAGAAGGGTAAAAGGGTTTGTCTCTTACCTCAAATCTTTGGATTCTTCAATACCAAGGTTCCTTCTTGTTCTTGATCACCAAATCTCTTGTTCACTTGGAGAAATCACCAATTTTTCTCCCTCAACACTCAACCGGATGATGCCCTAGATCTCCCACACAAAATTCCCAAATGAGAGTTTTGTCTCTCAAAGACAAAAATGTGGTCTTAAATCCCCATGTCTCATAAGGCCTTGTTTGGCTACGCACAAATCCCCATTTCTCATTTTTCTCACTTTTACACATCATTTCAATTTCATTCATATTTTTAACACTACACTCCTCATTTAGGACACTTGGGTCCCCAATCAGGGAAGACTGATCTCCCTAGGCTGAAAAAGGGGAGCATTGTGGGTACCATGGCCTTTGGACAAACCTCCAAATTTAAAGAGCCCCGGACATATCATTATAGGCGGAGTCCCAAGCTTTAAGCCCAAGTATCCTCACAAGAACATGGATCCGAACCACGGCCTGAATCCCCGCTCATGGATTACCTGATCTGAAGCTGCCAAGATTTGTGCCGGACACATCATCTCTGTATTGTCGTCTCCGAAGATGACGGCCCGATAATTTCTGCTGATCCTCACGACTCGGCGCACATACTCCACATACGTAACCGCCCTTAGGATGATCAAGCGATTCTTAAGGCGAAATATTAGGATAACATGGTTATCAAAGGAAAGAATAATTTCCGTGTGAAAATCAAGCGCTCCACCACTTCCATTTCGCAAACGATGCACTTTCCATAAAAAGTGGACCATCCTCCTCCTTCATAAATAAGGAAGGAATCGCAACAGGAAGACTCTCGAATACCCTACTGATAAACTGACTGTATCACCCCTTTTCTGGTCCGACCCGATTGGCGAATCTAAACCGGATCCGGGATGCTCAGATACCACTGAAGTGTAGCTACCCCCAAGCCCAACCCCACCCGGTTGGCTGATCCAAACCGAAACTCGGGGACGCCCGGCCAAAGCCATTAATCAAATCCATTTATCAAATACATTTCATTGATATAATAATTTTCGTTCTCAAATCTTTGCGGTACATAACGTTTATTGCGATTAATTGTTCAAAACAAACCCAGTAGCAAGTCGATACATTTCTCTCGTATACTCTTATATGAACCCCAATTTATACCTTTATTAGGGTCCCTAAACTACGATGCTGAATACGAGGAGTTTTAGAGTAAAAATCCAAAAGCGCCGTTGTGAACGAGTAGCTACGCAATGGCGTGGCAATGTAAATCGTGGCGTACTTTTTCGAGGGTGCGGTGGCACCTCGACCTCGTCGTGGCGGGGTATCCCACGCCTTGGCGTAGGTCTACGTCGTGGCGTGGGTTCCCTACGTTGCAACGTATGAGCCCAATTGTGCCCAGATTTTCCAATTTTTGTACTTTGGCGATTTTTCTCCAAAATAACCCTAAAATCCTAAAACAAAACATGATCCTCCCCGATAACATCAGAATATCATCTAAACGACCATGAGCAAAACCGTGGATGGATTAGGATTTTCTAACAAACATCAAATACAACTTTGTAGGTTTAGGTTCATGCGGAATCTCTTGAAACTTCAGTATCCCCAGCTTCCTTCTTTCTCCTTGATCACTTGGAAACGCAAATGGGGATGATCTCCCCACTAAACCTCCAGTTTCTCCTCAACCACAGCTCTTCTCTTCTCACTCCCCTTAAAAATCGGTTTTTACTCAAATGAGGCATTAGACCCGTGTTGTAATATCACTTATCCATTATAGGCATTATCTGACACACACAAATTCCATTTTCCATTTCTCTCACTTAAAACACTAGTCTCCTTATTTGCATTCGTATTATTTATTTCATATTAGCATTTAAGCTTATCATTTTGACCCTTAGGTCCTCATTTTCATTCCAAATTTTGCCCTTTTCACTTAGGTTTATTTCGGAGTTCCAATCAATTTCTCATCTTAACTATATAATATTGAATCCTTAATACTCATATTCGATTCATTTCACAATTTATCGGTTTTAAGGAAAAGCCAATTTGGCTCAATTCATACGGAGCATATATAATAAAGTTATTATAAAAATTCTAAGGTATTTTGGGGCGTTCTGTGACTTTGCTTTCTCTTGATGGCATCTCGGTCGACTTAAGCATCGGAGCGGCCACGACCTGCTTGTCGTTTGGTTCCTTGTTTGTTTAGAGTCCTTGGCACTAGGTTGATGCCTGAAGCGATCCAATGACTGCGAAGTCAGACAACAATTGGCACGAATCTATAGGAGCGACCAAGCAAAATCTTATCGACAACGTGCGAGAGCTTGGCTATGTCGGCTATCAGTGATCCCAGCTGAAGCTTGGTGGTTCCGGCTCACTCGGTTCGTAGGATCCTTTATCGTATGTGACTATTGATAAATCAGCCCCTTGAAGTTTCTTTGCTGGTGTCGGATGTAAATGAAACAAGAAGAAGCGAGGCGGACATATGGCTGATCGGGACCGTGCTAATCTTACCGCGACAGAGACCCCGGCCCAGCTGCGAATTTCGTTTGGAAGAGGATCGGGTGAATCACGAGGGAAGGAGTAGCCATCCTGCACCTCCGGTCAAACAGAATAGAGGCAAGGAGCCCATCCTGCTTGGCGACAGTGATGCAACAGCGGACGATGAGCTATCCTCTGGTAGCTCTCCGCTACCTGATATTTCACCCCAAAGAACAACGTGGAGAATTTGAATCGAAGCGCGTCGTTTCATTAAATTCTATCGATTGGCATGCAGTAGCCAAGTACGAAGAGAAATCAGTAAAGAGCGTCGACAGTCGGAGCAAGCCCCCGAAAATGTGCCCACGTGGCACTAGGGCGTAACACCACCACTTCCGTTCACATATCCTACCTTTGAGGTTGCACCCACTTCTTTGCATATGCCACATCACACCACTTGTCAGGGGCTTGAAGACATGCTATCCTCTAGAAACTGGGCCAGCACATCTTGAGCTACGAACCGCCCCTTGGCTTAGTCATACCGTCTTTAACCATGTATGATGGCTCCTCCGATCCGTCACGATCATCACGCATTCAACTTTGGCAATGATACTTAATCGATAAATGACGCTTCTTATGCTTGAGTGTTCCTACCCGGCGAAGGGAGCTGCCTTGGCAGTTCCATAAACTCCACGCGAGAGATCTATCAGCTCGTTCCCCGAGTTGGCCAAGACATTGTTTCCCGATTACTTGTGCTTTCGGTTGATGAAATATCAGTTCTGCAAACCATCTTCAAGCGGGAGGGCCAGATCAATCCGCGATTTCACTAGAAGATGCAGGATAAGCGGTCAGATTGATTCATACGATATGGATGCGGTCCTCGAATTTCAGAAGACTTTGGAGTGCGACCACCCATTCTTCCACTTTCATTTGTCTCTAGATGCACTTTACAACAATGGAGAATTGTACGAGACCGGGAGGATAGATATTCAGCTTTGGAGGATAATATCTAGGCTGACCTCTCAGACCTTGATGATCACGGCAAAGCGGCAAAGGCGGCCGCTCAAGGGGCGATACGAACAAAGGAGAGTTTGAGTGGAAGCGCTCGGGACTAGTTAAAGAAAAAGAGGGAACCCCCGCAGTTTAGGCCTCTGAACATCTCTTATGACAGACTCCTTTCTCTCATCCGGGATCACTCCGACTTCAAATGGCCTACACCCGATTGATCGGATCCCTTGCAACCACGACAGTCTGCGAGATGTGATTACCACAACGACCATGGGCATGAAACCAATCGATGTCGAAGCCAGAAATTTTTAGTGGAAAGGTTAATCAAGGTCGACCACATCAGGAGATATGTTCGGAAGAAGGTTGTAGGAGTTCAGACCTTTACGGAGTTGAAAGAATAGCGGCCCGATAGAGCTCCCGCTGAACCTCGGCCCGCGTAAAGCTACGTACTAGGTGACCCGGCTGACGACCAATATCAGTTTAAGCGTCAAAAGATGAGGCTGTTGCGAGCGGCCACAGCCCGAGCCTGGGTGAATACCATCCACATCCCAGATAGCAGCAGAGCAATCCAGCCAATTGAAGGCCCTATATCCTTTCCCTCTGTTAACCTATCCAAGGTCATTACTCCGCACCACAATGCACTTGTACTTACTCTATGTATTAACGATTTTGATGTGCACAGAGTACTAGTTGACCCTGGTAGCGCAGCCGACCTGTTATAACTGCCCGCCTTCAAGTAGATTAATATCTCTTTTGAAAGGCTAAGTTAAATTTACAGCAGAATCCTCTATCAGTTTAGCAGGCGACCACGGTAACGATGGCGTTACTCTCGATCGGTATGGCCAATGGTTCAGCGGAGTCTTATTTTAGGTTGTCTGTCGAGGACCTGTTATCTGATACCGGCATTATTGGCCGTGCAGCAGTGCACTTTGTGATGAAAGAAGTGCCTACGACCTACCGTCAAATGATCAGCTACTGACGGTCTTGGAAGCGTCGACATCTGCGGGATATAAGCTTCAGCGGTGCCGACTGCTGATGGAGCATGTGAGAGAAAGCGCCCTACAATCTGGCCCTAGAGACCAAAACCTCATAATAGCAATTACTGCTCTTGCCCGACAAGGCGGAAGAAAAGGAAGCGATTAATTCGTAGACCCTGGATTGATATTCATAGGCAGTTTGAATAAATCACATATGTTAATTCCCTCCTATCGATTGGAATGAACAAATACAACAGAATTCATCGTAATATGGATGTATTAGAAACGAACTCACTCAGACATGGCTGGCATTAACCCGTACATACCTGGCAAATTGAATATCTTCCATGACCCGGACCGGTTAGCACGAAAGTGGCGTTTCCACGGGCGATCATCAAGTTATTGAGAAGAAGTGGATAATCTTTTTAAAGTAGGATTCATAGTAAGTACTAGTGTTTATTAATGTGGTGATCCCGAAAAGGCGGTAAATGAGAGTGTCGTGGACTACACATATCTCGATAAGGCATGCAGTGAATAACTCCCTGTTCCCCAGGATAGACTAGATTGTCAACATCTCCCGACAGAAGGCAGTAGGATGTTAATGGGTTCTGGATCACCTTCTGATATATCATCAAATACCAGCCATCCACGGATGCGGAAAAAACAACATTCATCACCCCGCATGGGCTGTTCTGCTACAATGTGATGCCATTTGGCTCAAAAAGAATGTAGAGCCTGACGTAACTCGGAGTTTGTGACAGATGTTGTTTACCGAAGGAAAAACCATAGAGGTTTACATTGATATGTTGGTAAGTCCAAAACCCCGGACCATCTTTGAACACCTACAAGAGGCTTTTGAACTCCTAAGGGCGTATGGCATGAAGCTCAATCCCTCGAGTAGCCGGGTCGGTGCGGAGGCTGATTCTTAGGTTTCATGGTATTTCAGAGAGGGGATAAGTAACCTCGCTGAGCAAACTATTTTGGAGTCCACGGCTTCGCTAGAAAAGAATGCAGTAGTTGGTGGCGATTGGCGTTCTAGGGCGATTCATATCTCGATTTAAAGACCATCTAAGGCCGTTCTTTGTTACCCTCGAGGGTCGACCGGGCGGATGGAATAAAGAATATGATAAAGCCCTCACGGTGACGATATCTTATAGAACCTCCGGTACTTGCTAGCCACGAGTTGGCGAAACACTCTTCTTACCGTATACTAAGCGGAGTTTCAGATGTCTGATGAGTCTTTGCCATGTTGAAGATGAGAATAAACGGAAGGCGATATTTTTCGTGACAAGTCCTTAGATGGCGCGAGCCCGTCTGACCACCTTGAGCAGGCGGTATTAGCCCTCTGGGTAGCAACTAAGAAGCTCCGCCCATACTTCCAAGCACACCACATTGTTGTGCTAACTAACTTCCCTCTTGGGAGCACCATTCATAAGCCTGACTTGTCTGGGAGGATGGCTCGATGAGCAATTGAATTGAGCGAATTCGGTATTTAGTATAAGCGAGATTATTAAAAAAATGGGGTCTGGTAGATTTTCATGAGAATCCCCCGATCCGAATGGGCACGGACAGCTTGAAGCTGGTGGACCCTTAATATAGGCAGGGCATCTTGAGCCGGGGCGCATTGGTTGGAAATTAAATGGACGGGGAAAAGATTAAGCGAACTTAATCTGTTTGGGCTTTAGCGCCTTGATAATGGTCGGAGTATGGGGCCGTCCTGGCGAGAGTGAGCTATCAGCTCTGATGTCGGTAGATGACTTACGATTCAAAGTGATTTTCAGTTGGTGGTAGGGCAAATGCTTAGCAGTATGAGTCGCGAGACCCCCGAATGGAAAAGTATGTATCCTTGGTTAAGCGGCGGCAGCGACTTTCGACTTAGGCTCGAACACATCCTAAAGGGTGCCCGCCCGTGGCATTCTCTTCCGATGACAGAAACAGTGTTCCTGCCCATCTATTATCAGCCGGATTCTTCAATTATCACTACCCGGGTAAGTCGGCGGACGAGATCCCTTCTTGGGATGGACCCATGAGTCGCGATATATCAACACGAGAGAACTCCCAGCGAAGGGACAAAGCTCACGAATCGAATCGGTGACGAATTCTCTTTGGTTAATAAGGTATTTAAACGATCCGCAGAAAGTCGTACTAAAGTGATTAACTACCAGACAGGGATAATATGTATTGGTCGAATTACATGAAGGGATATGTGGTAATCATCAGCGAACAACGGCACCTGAGAGTCACGCTCGGGGGTATTATTGTACGAGGTGAAGAGATATGTAGTAATCATCAGCGTGAACAGCGGCACCGCGAGTCCAGCAAGGGTATTATTGGCCAACCATGAGATTTGATGTTGCCAATTACGTACAAAGAGATATTGACCGATTACCGTGACAGCCTGTCGCGAGATCTGCATTTCGGGACTTAATTTTCCATCCACGAGCCCTTGGCCGCCGTACCGATGGGGAATTAACATGGTTAGACTTCCTACCGCCTGACTCAGCAAAATTATTCTTAGTAGCCAACGATTATTTCAGCAAGTGGATAGAGAGGCCGAAACTTTATCAATTCCAAGATAAGGATGTCACTCAATTCATTTGGAAGAATATTGTCTACCGGTTTGGTATACCTCGATCAATTGTATCAAACAGCGAACCTCAATTTGATAGTCGGGCATACAGGAACTTCTACCAAGAGTTGAAAATAAAGAATCTATACTCCACCCGCGGATATACGTAGCAGCGGTCGAAGCAAAAGCTTCTAATAAAACTATTATTGCCTTAAAGCAATTAGACTTCGGCTAAAGCGAGTGGGTGGACGACACAGGTACTTTGGGCCTACAAAACGATAGCCCGCAGACCAACCAGCATATCCCCCTTCACACTCACTTATAGGATGGAAGCTATAGTCCCAACAAAAATCGGTATGCCACCTTTCAGAGAGCGGATTGGCTTGGTCAAATGTTAGAATAATAATGATTAAAGACCTTGACATAAGCGAGACGAGGCGTACGAAGCTGACTGTGCGAATAGCATCGTACCACCGCAGGCTAGCAAACCTATACAACAGACGCGTAAAACCTCGAATGTGCCAGCTAAAGGACCTGGTTCTAAGAAAAGTTTTCGAGAACACAGCCGATCTGTCGACCGGAAAGTTCGGCCAATTGGAAGGGCTAGTATATTGTAATGCGGCCCAGACGAATGCGGATCGTATGCATTACCAAGATAAACTAGAGCGGGAGACCACATGTCCCAGAATGTAGATGTTATGCACCTTAAAAGGTACTATCAGTAAAGAATGATTCAATCTTTAACCATGTTCCCGTTTCAATTTTTCATTACAAAGCCCGGGTAAGGTTGATGTCCTACCGGCCGACATGGTTGATTTCCAGCTGGTTCATTACAAAGCCCGGGTAAGGTTGATATCCTCACCAGACCGACATAGTTGATGTAAATTTGCTTCATTACAAAGCCAGGGTAAGGTTGATGTCCTACTGGCACAGCATGGTTGATGCCCAACTAGTTCATTACAAAGCCCAAGTAAGGTTGATGTCCAACAGGCCCAGAATGGTTGATGCCCAGCTGGTTCATTACAAAGCCCGGATAAGGTTGATGTCCTACCAGTCTAGTATGGTTGATGCCCAGCTGGTTCATTACAAAGCCCATGAAAGGTTGATGTCTTACCGGCTTAGTATGGTTGATGCTTAGTTGGTTCATTACAAAGCAAGGGTAAGGTTGATGTCCTACCAGCCCAGTATGGTTGATGCCTAGTTGGTTCATTCTGAAGCCCAATTAGCGTTGATCCTGCTAGGCCGGGATGGTTGATGCCCGGTAGTTCCGTTAGAAGCCCGGGTAGGGGCGCTAGAAGGAAGCGATAGACGCCTTGTCTACCGGAGTGTTCATCTGGACTAGATCTATGTCCTACTCAAGGTTTATCTTTGCCTACCCGGCTAAATGAACTGAATTACGTGATTAAACGAGAGAAGCTTGACATGTCCAGTTCGCGGCTTGACACCGCGATTTATTAGGAACTGTTTGCAAATAACAAAAGCGAGGTCCTGAAACATGTGTTGATGGCTTGATGGCAAAGCGCAGCGAGCTCCCGCTAGGGCGAGGACCCTCACTCTCCTCGGTTACTCTAGTGGAAGAATCATGCTCATTACTCGAAGCCCCAGGCTTCAGCGATAGAGATCTCACGCCTCCTGTCGCCTCGAGGGCGTAACGTAGGAACCTTCCTCTTTTGCGCAATCGTAATCAACTACCGGCGAACAACGATGGATTCTTACGACCGTTAGGGACAGCACAGGAGGCATCAAGGGTTGATAAAGAACTGCGGTGATAACGGCAGGCGTGCTAGCATCGTGCGGAACCATTGGTTAGTGACAAGACTATTGTAATGCGAAATCACAACGACCATAACCATAGTTGAAAATCACGTCAAAGCCCTCACACAAGCCTCCTCGGGGCCTTTTTCTCCTTTGGGAGCTGTGCAGGAAAGCGAACACTTCATCCTTACCCCAATTCAGGCTCTGAAGTAGATGGCTCGGCATGACTAGGCGACTAGCTCATATCTTTCGCCTTCCGCCTAGCCTCCTTTGAAACCGCCAGGGCATTTTGGACCCTAACCAACTCAGACTCCACCTGCATCCTGGCGCTCCTGTGCAGCGGCATCCATACGGAGCCATTGAGGCTTCGTGGCGAAGCATCTATCTACCATACCTAGCGATACCATACAAAGCGCCTTCCTTGGCTCCTTGCCCACCACTTAGGGATCTCGACTCCGTTTCGACTAAGAAATATCAGCGCCTATCAGTCGAGAAGCGGTCGATTAACGTGAAACACTGACCTCTCGCATCCCTCGGTACAGGCTGAATTCCCGATGCTGGTAAAGTCGGATTCTGGATAACCCGTAATGGCTGAAGAAGCAGCGTTAGAATAAAGGAAATAACTCGGAAATAATACTAGAACAGTGCATAACAGTTGTAAACATACCAGCCCTACCTTATTGGACAAAATTACGATTCTTGATATTAGCATTGAGTTCATCCTAACAAGCATGGCGAGAATTTGAGACAACATATTCTTTGCCCCTTCCCTCGGCCCGCTGTTCTGGGCATCCAGTAGTGCGGGATACGATTGGTGCATATGAAGCGACCAAGAAATTCGCCCGGTTAAATGGCCTCCGAAAAATTGATAATCTTCTAGGCACCTTCTAACCGGAAAGCGTTACTTCACTCCATGGGGAGCTGGTCCTATGGAGGAATATAAGAATTCAGCATTAGCCGTCGGAAGCAACGACCTCTGCGCCAGGCAGATGATTGCTTATTTGACCCCGACCCGACGAATGCGCTCTCTGGGGAATCTCCTCACGGACCTGCATGAGTTGGGAGACCTCCCAATCCCTAAAAGGGCAGTCTCCGAATCCAACTAGCCATGAAAGCCCATCTTAGGCGAGTCCGAAACGACTATTGCCTGCACATCCGCACTCTCGCCGGATGGTTGTTGACTAGCCTCACCGGCCACCTCGGGGAGTGGCTTTACCAATCGCCCGTAGCGTTGGCGCTTGTTTCTGCGCTTCCAGGTGCACCGAAGTTGTAAACAAGATTAGCCATCTCGTTCTCTCCGCTAGCCTCTTCACTGACAGGGCAGCTAGATACTACGGGGAGGCGAGGACAAAATCTTCCTGCCAGCTCTGGCGCACCCCAGTGGATTCGGGCACCCGCCTTCTCTTCTTAGATGCGTGGGGGGCAGGACGAGAATCCTTTTTTCGCAAAAGGGAGACGCTCGAGACGGCTACCCCTATCGTTCTTCTTAGATGCTTGGGGGACAAAGCCAGAATCCTAACTAGCCAAAGAAGGTTGCTCACGAATTTTGGGTACTAACGCCGATTCTCAACCAGCTAGCCTTGGTCTGAAGTCTTGGTGGAGGCAAATTGCCCAAAGGCTAGAATTTGGGGAGAATCGAAACTTAATAACGTGTGCACCTCATTATTTCTCTGGAAGAGGGACGTGGAATAACTGGAATGATGTAAGGAGATGTTTGCGACTCAACTCACGAAGATTCTTCGCAGTTAAAAGGATTTCATGATGCCGTTCCTGCTCATAAATCTCTAGCAACCTCTCGATTTTCTTAAACTGACTTTCTCCACCCTAGTTTACAGTTCCCTCCGACTTTTCTGCACAAAATATATATAATAATAAAATACACGAGCGTAAAGGATAGGCCTTGAAAAATGCGCTAACATACGAGATCCAACTTAAACCGCTGAGACCAGCCATTGATTAGTTGAAAACAAGCGGAGGTCGGGAGCCGAGTCTCATACCAAGGTTCTCTAACTAAGATCACGCCCTTCGCCTCGGTCTTAGGTCTTAGGTGGTCGGGAGATCCCGATGCTGAAATTACTGATCAGGGGGCTCTGGGAATGACATGGATGTGGCCCTCCGTGTCCCAGCTTCAAGGAAAAATAAAGCAAGCCTCTGCTTGAAATGTCAGTTAGTAAAGGAGGTTCGGCCATGGCCTTATCAGAATTGAGGATCGGGAATGACAATCTGATGGATAAGAGGAGGAGGTGCTCTAGAGAAGTGTAGGAACTGCTTTACCAGAGATGAAATAGGGAAGTGGCCGGCTGCGGTGTTCACGAGTGGGAAACTCACATTGCATTGTCTTCCTTATCAGCCAGTGATTCGTCAGGGACCATCCGACAACTCAAAATCGATATTATTAGGAATTCAACAGTAAGACCTCAACTCCTCCATGGACACAGAGGAGATGAGGCTTCTTGCAGAAGGCGAATCCCGACGAGGCCCTCTTCTGTGCCAAGCCTGACTAGTGGAAGTCTCTTCTTGACCTCTTGCCATACTGCAAGGTGACAACAACAAAAGGGGAGAGGAAAGGGGAATCAGTTCCATGCAGTAATACCAAACTGGTAAAAGGGCGAGAACGCACATGAACCTACCAGACTCAGGGCCACAGGTTCTAGCGTGTCTAAAACACCCTCCTGATCTTTGTAAGTGGAAGCATGTCGGCAATCTAATGTACCCAAAACAAAAACAAGGCTTACTTGGAAGATAGGGGAAAACAAACGCCTGGAAAGACAATTCGCAAAACACGTAACACTACACCGGAGTATCAATAGAAGCCCTTGGACAAAAGGGAAACAAGAAAATGGGGTAAACGCGATGGGAACGGGTGGGATCCAATTATGACCCCCTAAGTCTAAGGCGTCTATCGTCTGCAGGTGCATTAAATGCGCCGTTGACTTATCGCCCCTCTAAAATATTTGAATCCTGGCGACGCTTCGCACTAGGGCACGATGGCAATTATGACCCAGCTCGTGGGCAGAACCTGAGCCCTTGTGCCTCCCGATGACAGGGCTTGGGCAGAACAACCAAACTACGATTCGGTCGAGAATCATAGTAGATCCATTCTAGAATTCATCCAAACGCCCACAACCCTTTGTCCCAAAGGTTGGTCCCACGTTGCTAACCGGTTAGTCAAGCATGAGAAAAATAAGGTGAGCAAAAACGCAAAAATTCCAAGAAACACAATTTCATTAATTACACCAAAAGGCGTTCATAATTACACAACAACGCTTACAACCAAGCAATCATACTTCAACAATTACATAATGATGAGTATCTTAAATACTCATTTTATCCCTATGCTCTTTAAATTAGTTTTCTGATGTTTTATAATAAGTACCTAATGCTCTAAGAAAGTTCATACTTGTAGTCAGGTCATCCATTTGGTGGGGTGTGCAAAATTAGTGGAAAAGCACTACGAAGCGACTACGTATTTTAAGCGTTTTCAGATATCATATGAGCTCCAATTGAAGCAAGCTTTATATGTATGAATTCTAAATTTCAAGATCTTTCCATGGATACCAAGAATACCAAAATTGGAGTTCGAACAAAGAATTTATGCAAGTTCCAAAACTTGAAGAAAATCAACAAACATTGCAGCACCTTCAGCAGGGAGAGGCTACTGCATGTTGAGCGTTTTCGCCATCATACCAGAATCTATATTGCATCGTCCATGTATGGATGGATTCTAAACTTCATGATCTTTCCAATGGTACCAAGAACTCTCAAATCAGAGTTCGGATGACCAAGTTACGGTCTTATGAAGTTAGAAGCAACAGGAAGGCTGCGACAACGTCGGGGCGTTGCGGCTGTAGAAGCGGCATCGGCGATCGCGGCGTTGCCAAACAACGTCCTTGACGTTAGGGGTTGATTTAGGTGGATTTTTAGCCCATTTTGAGCCTGGTATGGGTTTTAAAGCTCAAACCTGAAAGAGACGAGGAGGAGGCGGCTAGGGCTCGGAGAAAGGGACTTTGTCCACACTTTGGGACCAAGGAGGATTTGTGACAGATTTTGGAGCTGTTTTTGAAGATTTGGGAGAAGATCATGAGATTTGTGGAAGAAAATCCGAGACTCACCATCATTTGATCATTATAGTTTCTTCTTCCTCTTTTCTCATGTTTTATCCTAAGTTTATGATGTATCAAACCTCTATCATGCTTTAAATTCGTAGATGCAGGGTTTTGGTTGTATATTGAACATGGGTTTTATATCTGTTGTTAATGTTCGTTTTCTATTGTTTCCATGAATGCACCTCTATTGATTCATACTTGGTTCCTATTTACATATTGATTTAAGCTAATCTCAATGTGGTGAGTGGTTCTTTGCAAGATCGAGGAAAGGAGTAAAGAACTAGACATAGATGAATCAACACAATTAGCACAGTAGTGTAGAAATTATCGGTAATTAGGAGGCGTGTGAGACTTTTGGATCTTAAAGCATCTCTAATGCTTGGGGTTGAGCGGAGAAGCAAAAGACCTAGTGTTAGTTGGTAGGTTATTCGACCTCGAGAGAGGCTTATAATTAAAGTCAGACAAAGTAGCCTTGGAAAGCATTTTCATGAAACGATAGGTAAATTTTGAGCTTGAATCTAAGAGGATTTTCCGGTGCACCAGAGTACCCTAGGAATTTATCATCTCTTGGTATCACTTAGTTGCGAACTTCATTAGTTAGATTTAGATTTCATTAGTTTAGTTTAAATTTTGTTTTACTATCACAATTGTTAGTTTGGATCATGAGAAATATTATAATTTTGGCACTTAGCATCTGTTTCCTGTGGATGAATATCCGTACTTAGGTAAACTTTATTACTTGATAAGCGTATACTTGCGCGGAATAGGCGCTCTTTTTATATTTTTCTGTATAATTTTATATACACATCACAAAAAACGCCTATCACATAACCCAACAGGTGATTAGTACCCAAATAGTGCTATTTTGAGCCATGTTTATTGCAGGTTTTAAGCCCTTTTTGTATACTAATCAACTTAAATAACCCAATTGATACATTGAGGTCCCGGCTTTGCTACAGATCACATTTTGTAGCTATTTTTTGTAGTTTTGCAGGCCAAATACCTCATTATCTTCAATCTGATTCAAACACGATGAACCCGAGGCCGGGTCGAAGATGCATGATCGAACGAGGAGGAGATTTGGGCAATGCGAGGAGAAGAGAAGGAAGGCACAGTGGAAATTTGGCGATTAAATTAACTGCAAAATTCACCAGATTCTCAATTTTCGCAACAACGCTCCCTGCACTCTGTGGTGACTTTTTGGCCAGCTTTTTGTGGTTTGTTTCAAATCACATGATGTAATTTTGGTCCCTTTATACATTTTTGTAATTTCAGCGATACGAGCATCTATATAAGCTCAGTCAAGCTTGTAACATCAATCAACTTTCAGTCCATCAATCAGTCAATAAAATTGGGCACGAAGTTTCCTCTCCTCCCGACTCCTATGTGATTTTCTCTCCTTTTTCCTTCACTTTCTTGCACTTTCTCACCATGTACCCTTGTTGTTGTGATCAAGGGATGTTTGGCTAGGCCCTCATCCTTGAAGGGGAAGGCCAAGTCTTGAGATTTTAGGTAGTGGTGCATTCTCTTGCTTTTCATGTAAGCATTTTAAAGTGTTGCGTTCTGCTTCTCACCTCAAGTTAAAATATCAGGCATGTCCTCACTAACGTGTATTTGGCAAAAGCTTTTTTGAGTTCGAGTGAGATACTTATCACTTCAAGATCATGATACCTGAATAGTTATCTTTATTGATTCTTGTAAGGTAGGTTTATGAGGTGTGTTTTCACCATCTATGAGCATTTATGCTCATTAAATGCCATTGTTCAAGAGGAAAAATTATAGGGTTTAGGTTTTAAAGCTAAATGAAGATCCGTTTCGGGAAATGACTATAGGTCATCCTTCCCAGTGCGAGAAAAAAGACCCGAGGACATGGCTGGCGCCTTGGGAGCCTGGCGGTGGCCCGAGACTTCAAGGAGTTCTCTTTTAACTTTTATTTCAATTTATTTCCAATTGTCACCATCAAAAGCCCCACTGTTTTTACAAAATCCTGAAATCCAAAGAGGAAACACCATTTTCAATCCACTGCAACTCTTCTCTCACGAAGAAAACCCGTGCAATGTTGACCCTAGACATATCTTTATGATGGCTTCTTCTGATAGTAGGATTTAGGATATAAATTTTGTTGATTCCGATACACCTACTTTGCATGCGAATCAAATGGCGTCGTTGCCGGGGATGGTGCCTTAGTGAGAAAGAGAAGTTGTGAACTTGTGATCCACATCACAAGTATTGGTGAATTCTCATTTCTTTTATTTTACCATTTTTCCCACGTTGCAGTTCCTTTGCGGGGGAATTTGAGGTATCTTGTTTCATACATATTTTTCCTTGTTTTATTTTTAACTAACATCAACCTTTCTGGTAGTCGTTTGTTGGTTTCTTGCTTGTTTGTGTGTGTTCATAGCGGCTTATGCATTTGGGCAAAAGCTGCTGAGCAAATTAGGCTTAGTGCTCTAGTTGACAGGTGTGATGGTTACAGTAGCGAGATGGAGCCCCACGACGACAAAGCCCGACAAGAGTTCAAAGGTGCCCAATGCCTATAGGTCAATGAGGATCATACACCCGAGGTGAGAGTGCACCCTCATGCATTATACCCAGCGGGAGATGTGGCGGTGAGGCCTTATCTGCTGCTCCGGCTTGTCATGGTATACAGAAGAATAAAAATCCATACATATTAGTTTAGGGGAAGTTCTTAACTTTCAAAGGGTGCAACCGATATGGAGCTACTGAAGTTGAAAGCCTTTCCTTTAACCCTCGAGCCAGCCGAATTGGCTTAGTCCATAGGCAAGGATACATCAGGCTGGCGGCTGTAAATAGTACGAAGAAGTTCTTCAGTGCCCACAAGACCAATAATTTGAAGAGGCAAATCTACACATGCAGCTGTGGCCGGTGAAAATTTTGCTCGGTCTTGGGAAGGTATATGGAGACCATCGATTACCTGCCCTCACCGTGGCTTTGATGCACGGATCTTTGGTGATCTTCTACAATGGAATGTCCCTGCCATGAAGCGACTCTTGGGGCCATGTGTGGAGAGGGGACTGCGAAACGAAATCAGAGATGAAGCCATGGATTTCCTCCCAACTATGTGGCTGAAACCTCGAGGGATGGGATGGCGAGACCCGAGGAAGCGAGGGAATGAAGCCTGACAAACCAAATGGGAGGCATATACTCCTTTGTCGGAGGATATGAAATGAAAGCCGAAGCTATCTTCTTTGACTAGAAGGTTGGAAGAACTAAATCTGAATCGGCTAAAGTATAAGCGATGGCCCGAAACACACCGCACCTCTCGACCCTATTTTAATTGCCAATCCACTAGTCACCAAGGAGATCGCTGTTCAATTGCTCCTCGATAAGGGATTTGATGCAAGAAGCGAAGCGAAACATCTTTGGGTTAAAGTAGGCCACCAACAAACGCTCCATATAGAACCTTTGTCAAATTGGAGGAATGGTCCTAATCTATCATGGAAACTGGAAACCCCCAGCTTATGCTCCCACGGGTTCCACACGACAACAACCCTCATCACATAAAGGCAAGCCATTGTAAGTTTGAGCAAGGTTGTGGGTAGCTTTGTGGAAGAGCAGAAGGCCGGTGAATGTTGGACCACTCCCGAAAATCGAGGCATGGAAGGCCTCTCAACAAAAATAGATGACACAGCATTGCTCGGTTTCCCGAGTTGACTAACCGACTAGCGAGTGCAGAAGGGAAGAAATTCCTCTAGGTCACAACCAAACCGGGGATTGCATGAAGTGAGCTCCTCATCCCGAGATTCCATAATGAATGAGGTCGAGGCAATCGTCCTGCTTGAGGAGTGGCAAAGAGCTTACAACCATCACGAGGCAATAGACCTAGAGGCGGGGAAGCTATAGAAGCTGAGCAGGAGGGGTGAGGTGATCAAGCGGGTTTGTTGAGAAAAATAAGACTACATCTCACCTTTCCCTCAAGCATTAAAAGCTAAAGAAGGCCATTAATCAGGCTGAAATGTTAGAGGTATTATGAAATGATGGTCGACTTATACCCTACTTGACATGATCAAGCAAATCCCCACCTATGCAAAAATTTTAAAGGACTTGTGCACAGTGAAAAGATGGCTAAATGTCGAAAAGAAAGCCTTCCTGACTGAACAAGTCAGTGCCATTATCCAATGCAAGACTCCAGTGAAATATAAAGATCCGGGTTGTCCAACCATCTCGGTTAATATAGGAGGCACTTTGGCGTGGAAGCTTAGCATTAAATCTGGGGGCAAGTGTGAATCTCCTCCCTATTCGATGTACAAGCAGCTGCGGTTGGGGAGCGCTAAAGCCCACCTCATACTTTGTCTCTTCTTGATAGGTCAATCAAAATACCGAGAGGGACGGGTGGAAGATGTCTGATCTGAAGTGGACAAATTCTACTATCCAGGTAGATTTTGTTGTACTTGACCTGAACCAGCAGCAACGAGGGCCAATTATGTACTTATTATCTTGAGGACATTCTTGGCCACACCTCGATGCAATTATCAATTGCGAAATGAACAATCATGGAAACTTACCTTCGAACATGACCCTAGAGCTCAGCATCTTCCACAAGTAAAAGCACTAACCAGTGGAAGATGTCCCAGAAGAAGTATGCATCATTGACACCATCCTGGAGGAACAAGCTGATCAGCAGGGGATGCAGGATACACTAACTGAAGAGTTGGCTGAGTGTGCAGAAGAGCAGCAGGAAGCTTACATGAAATCCCTGATACGAGACCTTTGGAGAAGAAAACATGTTTGTCGTTGTGTCGAAGAGGAAATCAGTGAGCCCTAGAAAATGGAGCTCAAACCCTTGCCTGTGGAGCTGAAGTATGCTTATTTGGAAGAGCAGGAGCAGTGTCCAGTGGTCATTTCATCCTTGCTTTCGACCTTTGCACGGGAGGGTAACTGCACGTCCTCGGAGAAACGAGAAAACCTTGGCGTGGAATATTACGATTTGAAGGGCATTAGCCAGCGGTGTGCACCCACCACATCTACTTGAAGAGCCAAAGTCAATTGGGGCAGCCACAGAAGGCTGAACCCACATATGCAAGAAGTGATTAGAGCATAAGTCTTAAAGCTACTGCAAGCTGGCATCATATACCCCATATCAGATAGCACCTGGGTGAGTCCGACCCAGGTAGTGCCTAAGAAATCGGGGGTAACCATGGTGCACAATGAAAAATGAGAGGAGATACCCACTCGCCTTACCACGGGTTGGAGGGTATGCATTGATTATCAAAGGCTAAATTAAGTAACAAGGAAGGATCTTCCCTCTCTACCATTCATGGAGCCAACTTCATAGGAGGATTTCTAAATTTGCCCCTTTTTATTGTTTCACAGATCATTGTGAGATATTTCGAATTGAAGGATTCTTGTAGAGGACCAGGAAAAAACAACCTTCACATGCCCATTTGGCACGTATGCATACAGGAGGATGCCCTTTGGACTTTGTAATGCCCCTGCCACATTTCAACGATGTATGCTTAGCATTTTCAGCGATTTGGTAAAGCGCATTATGGAGGTTTACATGGACGATGTATAAATTACATGGAGGGAGTTTGAGGAGTGCCTAATCAACACAGGCGTCACGCACAGGACAATCCCCTTTAACACATAGCTTATGATCTTCCTTCTTTTATCATTGCTAAGGGACTAGCAATGTGTCGGTTAAGTGATTGGTACCAAATAATGCTATTTTGAGCCATTTATTGCGGGTTTAAGCAACTTTGTATACTAATCAACTTAAATAACCCAATTGATACATTGAGATCCGGCTTTGCTACTTATCACATTTTGTAGCTATTTTTTGTAGTTTTGCAGGCCAAATACCTCATTATCTTCAATCTAATTCAAACACGATGAACCCGAGCCAAATTCGAAGTGCATGATTGAACCCGGAGGAGATTTGGAGCAAAATGCGGAGAAGAGAAGGAAGGCACAATGGAAATTTAGCGGGGTTACGGTCGCAACTGCAAGATTTCGCGAGGTTGCGAATTTTCATAACCTCCTCCCATGCACTCCACATTTGTTGGTGCTTTTTGACCAGCTTTTGTGGTTTTGTGCAAAATCTACCCTTGATGTAATTTTGGTCCCTTTAGCACATTTTGTAATTTCCTTGATGCGAGCATCTATATAAGCTCAGTCGAGAAACACTTGTAACATCAATGGAAACTTTCGGTCCATCAATCTCAGTCCAATAAAATTAGGCACGAAGTTTCCTCTCCTCCCTCACATTGTGATTTTCTCTCCCTTTTTCCTTCACTTTCTTGCACTTTCTCTGCATCGAACACCCTTGATGATGACAAATCAAGGATCATTTGCTAAAACCCTAAATCCTTGAAGAAACAAGCTGGAGTGCAGTTTAAGGTAAGTTGGTTGTTCTCTTGCTTTTCATGTAAGCATTTATGGGTGTTTGCGTTCCTGCTTCTCACCTCAGGTTAAAATCTCCTAGGTAAGGTAACTGGGTATCAGTGGATCTAGAATGTGTCGCGTACCCGGTTGATCTCATGGATTAAAGAATCAGGGTGGGAGGGGTTTAAGAGGTGTGTTTTTCACCATCTGGGAGCATTTACAACAATTAAATACCATTGTTCAGAGGAAAATTATAGGGTTTAGGTTTAAAGCTA
>JAEQBH010008978.1:0-109312 GCA_016808115.1 Tetrastigma voinierianum
GTTAAAAATAGTGTTTCCAAAACTGTTTCTCTTTGCTTTGAGATTAGTTTTAAATCATGGATTTCGTGATGTATGGGGTTAATCTCTATACTCAGTTATAATGGTATGAGGCTTGAATCTTAAGCCATTGTGGTGTGGATCAAAGTGCATCGGCTTGGTTAAGAGATGACATGATGACTTTATTGTGTGTTCCAAACGAGATTTGAGTTATATGTGTTGTGCTTTAACATGGCGTGTTTTAGCATGTTGCGACTGTGGGACGAGGTGCTAGGTCGACGGAGGCGTGAGCCATGACCTGTTGCCTAATTGATGTTAGGAGTTATAAGATATATCTTGCATGATGTATTGAATTAAGCGAGTGGAATTCTAGCATGACAACATGTAAATTGATGTGAGCTGAATATATGAACTCTTTGTGTGCATTAGACATGAGGTTCATGGTACACACCCTAGTGTGCAATTAAAATGTCCATGTAGAGGTCTTGAGCATTGGGCATGAGTTTGAAAGTGAGTTTGAGTGCGGTGGCACGGTGCATTTGCATTGGTGTCACGACAGATCAGTATTACATGGAGTGTGTGTACATGGCGGTTGGCATTGTGTTTGGGTTACGGGTGCATAGACCGGGAATGGGACGAAGTCTAATTGGGTCACATAATGTTAAATGAAAATGGAAAACGAATAGTGTCGAGCGTAGCAAGTAGGGGATAGACACCCCCCTCAGGTGAAAAGGCTTAAAACCTGGTTAGACAACATATCCATCGGTGGAAGCCCGAAAAATGTCAGAGGGTGTAAGAGACCTGCGGTGAGACACCGGAAAGTTATATTGCCCACAAAAGACATGAAACGATTAAATAAATATCACATAGACTATGGGTTGTGTGATGAGAGTCGGGACTGGCTCGGTATTGATTTCCCATTGGCACTTGCATTGGGTGGTGGGTCAGAGGTTGACCTGGTACATGGTCCATGTAGAGTGTCGTCTCATACATGCATGTAGTTTTTTTTCCATGATAGGACAACATGTCTGCATGGATTGTGTTGTTTATGTGACTGTGAAATGATCATTTGCATGTGCACCTAGGTGGGGAGTAGCCTTGGTAGGTTTGTTTCTGCGAAGGCGTAGCTCACCCGGATTAATGGGACCCCCCCACTTTCAATCTGATCCGTGCGAAGCGGCAGCTCCTTAAAGGCCAACAGTTGAGAAGAGGGATGGGTTTTGGCCTTGATGTATTTTTGTATATGTATGAGAACTGTTACTAGTAATACATATCATGTTTTGTATATTGGAACAACATTTGGTTCTAATGCACGCATTCTTACCATATGTGTGAGTGAGTCTTTATAACTCTCCACGTTTTTTACGAGACTATGAAGTTATTTTGTGTATTTATGAATTAAATATGCAGGATGAATCTTGGTATCTGAGATTGTGAGTGCGATATTGGGATACGGAATTTCCATAGACTTAGCGGGTTGATCGGTTGTAAAGCAAGACCCCGGGTTTAGGGGTGTCACGAGTTTAGTATCGAGCTTAGGTATCACGAATACCTAGGGCTCGGTGAGGCGATGAGTCACAGGACATGCTATTAATGTGTAGGAGCATCACGACGGTATGGCTTAGTGTTGGTGTGACATGGGCAGGGTCCGTTAACTGACAGTCGACTCGCGGAATACATGCAGGCATTGAGTGTCTCAATGCCACAAAACAAGTGTCTCTACTGGGACTGAACATGATAAAATGACCACGTTGGGCAGTACATCCATACTCACCAAAATATAACCACCTATATTACAATAGTTTCAAGAGTTAACTACACTCTTATAAAAACATGTTTCAATCATAATGTTTATACATGTTTTACAAAAAATATAAAGTCAAAGTCACATGTCGGCTTTCTTCTCAAAATCGGCCTCTAGTGAGTGTCATCTTCCTGAATACTCCACATGCACGAAAGGGATCTCTTGACGAATTGGTGATATGATAGTGATATTTTCCTACATTGGGTTACTCCCACTAAGTGCTTGGTAATAAGCGAACCTTACACACATTAGTGAATTCATGATTCTCTTTCGAATGTGCATTACACAATCCGTGTCTGCGAGTCTCAGGCTCCCTCACCACGTGCTTATGCCATGTATGAAAATGGTTCCAAGCAAAAATATTTGTTTTGTTATGGGCAACCTCGGAGTATAAATACGTTGAATGATCCTTTGAGGTGAATTTGTTGGATAAATCTCGAAACATTTGATGGCACTCTCGACGTGAATTGTTGGGCAGATTTCTAACCTGATTCTTGAGACGACTTTAGATAAAATTGGACAACCCTCTGAAGTATTTCATGTCATGCACTCACGCCTACTATTCTAGGGTGCCCCAGTGCATATGAAATGCAATATGCCAATTTACAACAATTCATGTTAATATATCAAGCATGCATATATTAACAAAAATTAACACACAACATGTTATTCATAAGTAGCAATAACAGAAATCGAACCACATGGGCGATAAGAAAAATAAGTTCAACTTGGTATTGTCGAATCATCCTGAGCACACAATTAGGACCACGAAGGTAGTCTCAAACTCGGCACGGAATTTGTCGAGCAGTCGAAAATTTCAACCTTGGTCCAGCCGGAGTTGAAACACACCAACCATTTGTATGGTTCTTAGGCAAGAACTAAATCAAGTAGGAAGAACTACCTCCGGAGTTGTCGAAACTCTCACAATCACAGAGTACCCACACGTAGCCTTTGCTGTGGGGATCAACTTTACCTCTTGTCTCATTTGAATATTTGATGGTAGATCGCGGAAATAGAGAGGAAGGAAGACTCTCTCTCTTTAAAATTCTCTTCTTCTTCCCTATTTCTCGCTCTTTCTCTCTTTTTCCTCTGGCCAGGTTGGGAGAAGATAGGGAGGTCAAGTGGGATGTCCTCTCACTTGCCATGTCGATTCTCATTAGTTCTTTGGATTACACCTATCTGCTTATCCATACACCATGGATTTTCACCCGATCAAATGTTATGCATAATACATCATGGGTCCCATTTGAGCTAAATGTTTGACTCATTACGCATGACACATGGCACCCTTGAGCCATAGAAATGCTCCAAGTGTCACTTTATCACTCCGGTGCCTCGAAAAACATGAAAATCCTATTGTCTCGAAATTCAACGAGGGTGCGTGGTAGCTAGATTTATTGAGATGATTCGATGGTGAAGTTCGTTTCTTCATGCAGATTTAAGAAAAATTTTGGATTTTGGCCAAGAAAGTACCATTTTACCATTTTTCATAAAATTAGAATTTACGGGGGTTTTACGAGTTCAGAGCTTGAGTTATAGTTACCTTGTGCTTGGGGGTGATATCGAGATCATATTTTGGTATCAAGGTACAGGTAGGAGTTACAGGGTGCAGGGCGAGGATTAGATCATGACGTGCATTGTGTGTTCTCTTGTCTATATGGTACATGAGTGATTATGTGTTATAAATTCGTGGATTATATACGTGGTAGGATGTTTATAGGAAATGCAAACACTAGGGTTGAAAACATAACCTTAGGAGTTCGATGCTTGAGCGGATGGTTGGATATTAGGTGTATTATTGGGTTGGCATGTCTTGTGTAATAGGACACAAAATGATTCTAAACATTTGTTTGACTTGTGTAGATGGCAAGAGTAGGGACGGGCGTAGAGGTCATCTACGGGCGATGTGGTCGTCGCCACTGTTTTTTTTATCAGTAGGCCTTCATAAAGGCCATGGGTCTTCTACGATAACCCAGCTGTGCACGAGTGTGTAGCTAGAGTCGAGGAAATTCATTAACCTCTACAGAGGTTCGAGGCATCATCCTCCGACGTTCACAAGAGGAGGGGACCCGATGGTAGCCGACCATTGGTTCCGTCATATTGAGAGGATTCTTAGGGCTATGGAGATCACCTTGGATACTACTCGGATTACGTTGGCTTCATTCCAGCTTGAGGGTGAGTCCCAGATTTGGTGGGATTGGGTCATGACTTCCAGGGACTTGGAGACTATGACATGGGCTGATTTTCGTAGACTATTCATGGGGAAGTACTTTTCGACTTCTGCTAGACATGAGAAGGCTTAGGAGTTCCTTGGCGAGATAGGGACAGTGATTGTACTGTGCGTAGCAGTTACGAGTTAGCGTTTAGGGGATGATTATGTGGCCTTGTGCTTGTAAGGTCGAGGAAGTTCGAGGATGGGCTGAAGTTGTCCATCCGGGGTAAGATTATAGGGCATAACCTACAGGATACGAACTCGACGGTCAGTACAACCTTGATCATTGAGCGAGAGGTAGATGACGTTCGTAGCATTCTGGATGCGGGTGCCAGTGATAAGAAGAGGGGGAGCCAAGCTTCTTCTTCAAGCTCGGGAAATAAGTAGGGGACTTCCGTTCCACAAGGATTTTAAGGGCGAGGTCGCGACTAACAGGGCCAAAGCCAGGTTCGAGTTACCAGTCAGGCTGGACATATGACATGTTTCCACTGCCATCAGCCGGGACACATGAGGCGGAATTGTCACCGGATCTGGGGTTTCAAGATCGCGGACACCACGATCCGTCATTAGTGGGGCGTGAGCATGCTGGTATGTTCCTTCTTACCCAACCACGGGCGAGGAGCGGTATCGATTTCGGTGCGACCGCGGGCATCGGGTGTTTCACATGCTAGCTAGAGGGCTAGAGTATGGGTTGGGGTCGATGGCGGGGTGTACGGTCGAACCCCGAGGACTCGAGGGCATGTCTCTGGCGGGTTACTCGCCAAATTGAGGCGGCATATCAGGTTAGTGATTGAGTGTTTCTACTCTTTCGCTGTGGCGGGTGTTATTTGACTCGGGTGCATCGCATTTCCTTTATTATTGCGTCTTGTGTGAGTATTGAGCTTAGAGTTAAGACCTTAGACGAGCCTTGCATGTGAGTTCTCCTAGGGACTAAAATGAAATTGATGGATATCTGAGGATGTGAGTTAGAATCTCAGGGATTCTAATCATGGTGGACCTTCGGGTCATGGACAATGTCGAGTTGTCATCCTTGGGATGGACGGGTTGAAGGAATACGTCGGGTTGTCATAGATTGACCATATAGAGTTACCGCACGAGACGATGCTTGTGTTGTGTTTGGAATAGGCACGATGTTTCACCCCATGCGTGTACGATTCATGATGGCGCAGGCGGTTGGCAGTTGGTGGCTAGCCTTACTACAGAAGGGCCCAGTGAGATAGGACATGAGTGCACCTCGGGTGGTTTGTAGTGCGAGGATGTTTTTCGGACCGGGCTGCAGGGATTACCTCCGTAGGGATGTAGACTTCGGTGGGTTGCGTCACAGTGCGTCGCCCATTTACGTGACTCGCATGGGATGGCCACGGTGGGAGTTGCGGGGCTGAGGTGCAGATTATAGGAATTCTTGGGCAAGGGTTTCATTAGGCAAGGCACTTCACCATGGGGCGCTCTCAATTGCATTTGCGAAGAATGGGATAGACCTACGTTGTGCATTGATTATAGGCGAGTTGAATAGGGTTCACGATCGAGAATCGGTATCCATTGCGAGTTGATGACTTGTTTATCGGTTGGGGGGCGAATCTGCTCATAGATAAACCCTCGCCTTGGTTACCATCGGTTGAGAGTTAGAGGCGAACATCCTAAGACATCGTTCGGGACGCGGTATAGGCGCAGGTTTCACGATGATGCCCTTTGGATTGACGAATGCACCGGCAGCATTCATGGATCTCATGAATAGGGTGTTCCAACCCTATTTAGATCAGTTTGTGGTGGTCTTTGTTGATGACATCCTGATCTACTCCCAGTCGGAGGTGGAGCATGATGATCACTTGTGAATCATACTACAGCTTTTGAAGGATCTTTAGTTGTATTCCAAGTTCAGTAAGTGCGAGTTTTGGCTTGCTGAGGTGGGTTTCCTAGGACACGTGGTGTCATTTCACAGTAAAGTGTCGGTGGATACAGGAAGAGTTGGCTGTGATGAGTTGGGAGGGGCTGAAGTCGGTCTTCGAGATCTGTGGTTCTTGGGATTAAGCCCGGTATTATAGGAGGTTTATAGAGGTTTCTCTGGCTAGCGGCGCTATGACGAGATTGACCCGAGAGTGGGTTTGAGTGGAGTGACTGTGCGAGAAGGCGTTCAGACAAGAGGAGGCTTACTTAAGCTCTTATCTTGATGAGTCCGGAAGGCGATAAAGGTACCTTGTTTTTGTGATGCCTCGAGACGGTAGAGATGTGTCTTGATGTAGTGCAGAGTAGTAACATAGTTCCCAGACGGTTGAAAAACCATAAGCGAAATTACCCGTACATGACTTGGAGTTGGTAGCCGTAGTCTTCGCCTTGAAGATTTAGCGCCACTACTTATATTGTGAGTAGTTCGAGGTGTTTTCAGACCACAAGAGTCTGAAATACATCTTCACGTAGCGAGACCTCAACATGAGGCAGCGTAGGTTGATGGAGTTTTTGGAGTATTACGACTTCACTTTGCATTACCATCCCAATAAGGCAAATGTGGTGGATGATGCACTCAGCCGGAAGTCATAGGGAGTATTGGCTAGTATAGCTTCCTGGGAGTGGCGGATGCTCAAGAAAGTGAGGCAGTTCAGATTACAGTACGATGAGAAGGCTTAGGGTACCTTGGGGAGTCTAATGGCCACGCCTTCTCCTCTTGGCCAGTGATAGAGTCGAGGCAAGGCATGGCTAGTGTCCGTGCTTGTCCAGTATAGTCGGGTACGGAGTTGCGAAGGAATTTGGGCCGTCCACCTGAATATTAGTCTTGATTATAGGGGACCCGAGTTGGTCCCCGGTCGGCCAATTTGAGGAGGAAATCCTCAGGGAGTTCCATTGCTCCCGATTTGCTGTGCATCCAAGTGGCATGAAGATGTATTGTGACCTTTGTCGCTAGTATTGTTGGAGCAGGATTAAAAGACATGTCGGGGATTTTGTTCGACAGTGTCTCACGTGCACGCAAGTCAAGGCTGAGCACCAGAGGCCAGCAAGGCTACTCCAACCATTGGAGATAGCAGAGTGGAAGTGGGGGCACATCACGATGGACTTTGTGACTCCGCTTTGCCCGCGGACATCGCAGGCATGATACGGTATGGGTTATAGTGGGCCAGGCTCACGAGTCGAAGGCATATTTTGGCCTTCTGGGATGACCTTCACCTTTGGAGGAATTGCAGCGAGGTTGTATATACGAGAAGATGAGTACGGTTGCATGGAGTGCCAGTCTCCATAGTATCGGATAGGGATTCTCTGTTTACGACTTAGTTCTGGAAGAGTTTCCAAAAGGCCATGGGGACACAACTTTCGATGAGTACCACTTTTCATCCTCAGACGGATGGTCAATCAGAGCGGACTATTCAGATTTTAGAGGACATGTTGCGAGCATGCGTCTTGGATCTCAAGGGTTGCTGGGAGGAGCATTTACCCTTAGTGGAATTAGACTATAACAATAGTTATCAGGCGAGCATATAGATGGCACCACATGAGGCTCTATGGGAGGCCGTGTCGATCGTCGGTATGTTGGACGGAGGTGGGAGAGGAACCGTCAACTGGTCGGATATTGATAAGTACCTCCCGAAGAAGGTGGGTATGATCAGAAAGTGTCTCCTTCTTGCTTAGGCCGCGAGGAAGAGTTAGTGATGTCTGACCAAGCGACCTGCAGAGTTCGAGGCGGGTGATCATGTCTTCTTAAAGGTGATGCCTAAGAGAGGAGTGATCAGGTTCGAAAAACAAGGGAAGCTGTCGCCGAGATACATTGGACCCTTCGAGGTACTCGAGAGGGTGGACACGGTTGCGTATTGGTTAGCATTGTCGTCGAGTTTGTCGGTGTTCATGAGATTATTTCAGTATCCTTGCTCACGGAGTACTCTCTAGATCAGGCTCATATAGTGGATTGGGGCGAGCTTGTTGTTGATGCGGATGGGACCTTAGAGGAGGGACCCGGTCACGTATCATGGATGTCGAGCGGGTTTTGCGTCCGTGCGAAAGTTATGAGGCTTGTGAAGGTGTTGTAGCGACAGTCGGAGGCGACATGGGGCGTGGGGACCACCAGTGCTGCATGACTATCCCTTCTTGTTTGACGGGGAAGGTGCGTTTTCTAGGCATTAATGTTTTAAATGACTGTCGCATATGCATGTGTTTAATTGTGTGTATGTATGCGGGAATTTCAAGACGAAATTATTTTAAGGGGGGAGAGTGTGAAACCCGGGAAAAAATGTATTTTTCCGGAAAAATGGCAAAACGGTAATTTTGTCGGGTCGATATAGATAAGACCCTAGATTTTTTTTTCTTTTCTAGATCTTGGATGACGAAACGGATAGTCTTGGTTGGTATCGTCTCGCCGAAATCTAGTTGAACCCAGGCTGGCGTCGGGTGGGACGGTGGGTTTTCACCCCATTCGAGACATAATGTGCCCGATCATGGGGTGCGTGGCGCCTGGATTGTCAGATGATGAGGCCCGAGTGTCTCACCTTTAGGGGTACGCATGAAGGTGGGTGGACTTACAGTGGTGGCATGTGGGACGCATGGCACAGCATGGGACATGTGTCAACCACCTTAGAACATGTCCCAGGCTTAGTTAGTAGAATGGGTGGGAAAGGAAATCAAACATTGTGAGAGGAGGAATTACTTGCTAGGAGAAGGATTCATGGACCGAGGGAAACCGGGAAAGGACAAGAAAATAAAAGAAGAAAGGAAAGAAAGGAAGGAAGGGAAGGGAAGAGAGGAGGAAAAATTTCTGAGACCCTGCCATTTTTCGCGAGGTTAGAAGAACGAGGACTCGATCCCACACCTTCTGAGGTAGGGACTTTGCTATTTGGTTATTTTCCTTGCTTGGGGCCATGTAAATGGCATTGGTTGAGTTTGGTTGTGACCCTCAATGGAGGAGATTTCGTGTATAGGGTAAATGTTGTGTTTTAGGGAAGATGCTGCTTAGTTTTTTTTTTTTTCCTTCGACCCCTTGATTGTGTTCTTGCCATAACTTGGCCATAACTCATTCGAATTGAGTGATTCTATTTTTTGGGTAAACTAGACTTAGAGGAGAACATATCTGTGAAATAGGTCTACGATTTTGAAATATTTTGACTCATAAATGCCTTCGAAGTGGAATTTGGAGTTTCATGCGGGTTTCACGTAACGTGTTGAGATCCAGTGACGTGTTTTAGCCATATCTTGTCCATCGAACATTCAAACATCATAATTTTAATGATTCTAATTCTTCGGTAAACTGTAGACTTATAGGGGAACATATTCCTTGAAATAGGTCTATATCAAATTTTTGACTCGGGAATGCATTCAAAGGGGAGCTATGTTCAGGCAGTTTCTGGTCTTGTTTGAAAATTGAGTAGCCATGTTAAAAACAGTGTTTCCAAAACTGTTTCTCTTTGCTTTTAGATTAGTTTTAAATCATGGATTTTTTTATTTTTGGGGTTAATCTCTATACTCAATTATGATGGCATGAGGCTTGAATCTTAAGCCATTGTGAATTGTGGATCAAAGTGCCATCTCTTGGTTAAGAGATGACATGATGACTTTATTGTGTGTTCCAAACAATTGGAGTTATATGTGTTGTGCTTGAACATGGCCATGTTTTGGCATGTTGTAGCCTGTAGGACCGAGGTGCTATCTCCCAGCCTTGAAACGTGAGCCATGACCTCTATTTGCCTAATTGATGTTAGGAGTTGTAGGAATGTATGCTTGCATCATGTATTGAATTAAGTGAGTGGAATTCTAGCATGACAACATGTAAATTGATATCGAATCAATATATGAACCGTCAGGTGCATTAGACATGAGGGTTCATGGTACACCTAGTGTACAAGGTGTGTCCATGTAGAGGTCTTCATACACGCGAGCTTGAGGAGTTTGAGTGCAAAGGGCACAATTGCATTGCATCGTGTATTTATAAATCACCACATTACATGGGTGTGTGTACATGGTACTAATTTGCAACGCTGTGCTGGATTTTGTGGGCTCTGAATGGATGAAGTCCAATTGGGTCACACAATTTTAAAATGAAAATGGAAACGACAGTGCCTGGCGAGCAAGTAGATGTACACCCCCCCTCATGTGAAAAGCCCGAAACCTAGTTAGACACAAAGATATCCATCGGTGAAAGCCCGAAATGTCGTGAGGGTGTAAGAGACCACGGTGGAGACACCGAAAAGCTCTGCTTGCCCAAAAAGTACATCAAACTATTAAATGTATCACATAGTATGGCATGTGATGGGAGTCGAGACCGACGCATTGATTTCCCATTGGCACTTGCATTGCGGTAGGTCGGAGGTTGACTCAGATAATGGGGCATGTAGAGTGTCGTCTCATACATGCATGTAGTTTTTTTTCCATGATAGGACAGCATGTCTGCATGGATTGTGTTGTTTGTGTGTCTATGAAATGATCATTTGCATGTGCACCTAGGTGGGGGAGTGTACCAGCTTACCCCGCCGGGACCCCTTTCGTATAGGTCACGCATGCAAACGACGCTCCCTGGGAGCCAAATAGCCAAGAAGAGGGCTGGGTTCTCGTCTTACGATGTATTTTGTATATGTATGAGAACTGTTACTCGTAATACATATCCCGTTTTGTATATTGGAACAACATTCGGGTTCCACGCACCGCATTTGAAACATATGGAGCGAGGCGCTATAACTCTCAATGCTTTGTATATCTGACCGTATGGAAGCTATTTCAGGTAATTATGAATTAAATATGCAGGATGAATCCCCGGCATAATATATTACGTGAGTGCACATCTGAATACCCGATTTCCATAGACTTTCTCGCAGTCGACAAGTTGTCGACAAGACCCACTTGCCTCAGCGCCACAGTGGATGGATTGATGAGTGCCTAAACACTCAAAGTTATACCCGCGCTTGTCTTAATGCTTTTGGGCCATATTTTACATTTAAATAATGATTTTTATAGCTCGATATCTTATTAGTTCAATTAGTGTGAATGCGTGTGCAATTGCGTGAAAAGGGCGCTTTGGAAGCATTTTGGGTGCCAGAGGATGAAAGTGCATAAAGATGGCCGAACATCGCGACGCGTCCCAACGCCGCGACGCCCCAACGCCGCTGGATGTTCCCATCGCCGCTGACGCCCCAACGCCGCTGACGTCCCCATCGCCGCGGACGCCCCAACGCGGACGTCCCAACGCCGCGACGTTCCAACGCCGCGACGTCCCCACGCCGTGACGTCCCAACGCCAGCGCGACGCGGTCAACATATAGAAGTCACCGCCGCAACGCCGAACATCTCAACGTCATGACGTCTCAACGTCATGACGTCTCAACGTCATTACGTCTCAACGTCATGACGTCTCAACGTCGCGACGTTGCAACGTCGCGACGTCAGCGCGAGTTATTCCTCTCAATCATTAAAAGCAAAAGGGGGACCAGAATTCAAGGGGGGATCGGAGATCGGCGGGACGCATAAACTAGGGCAATTTTAAATCATCATAAAGCAGCAGCATTTCGACCGGGTATTTCATCATCATTTTGTATCTTCATCTTTCTGACAAAAAAGACCGATGTTTTATAGATTAACTATTTGTGTTTCTTCTCATTCAAAAGATGTTCTAGATCTATACTTTGGTGTTGTTGAACTCCCCGTCACATTTGCATGGGATTAAAGATTAGTATTTTATATTATTCAGGCTATTATAATTTATTAGACCATGACATCCGTGAATCATTTACATGGTGATGTCCGCCAACATTAGCGTGATTATACCGGAGATCCGAGATTCAGAGATGAGGCTACCTGTGGATTCGAAAAGTAGAGCACTCTTCGGTTGATCTGCAATGGAGATATTCCTATCCCTGAGGTAGGCAACAAGGCTAGGAACATTTAAGCGCTTCAAGTATCGAGTCAGGGTAGATACACTCAACTCTATTAGCGGTAGATAGCGATACACCTCGAGAGAGGGTATTCCATAAGCAAGATCACCTAGCCATCAATAAATCATAAATAAATCACAATATCATCTTTTAAGAAATAATCCATCGAAGTGGTGTGGGAGACATGTGCCTAAATTTCCATTACATAGTAATTCATTCATATCGCTTAGTTTAGTTTAAATTCGCACGCTAGTATTCTTTCACATTAACATTTATAACCGATGATATCTAAAAGTCAATCAGATTCGTTAATACTATCCCTGTGGATCGATATCCGTACCATAGGTACACTATATTACTTGAGGCGACGCGTGCACTTGCGCACATAGGCGTACATTTATACATACCACGCTTTCAGGCTATCAAGTTTTTGGCGCCGTTGCCAGGGATAGGTTTAGAATGATATGTAGATTGGAAGCCATTAGATATCTTGGATTTTTTTTTTTTTCATTTGTTTTTACAAGGCCGATAAGTTGGTCTTCTTGTTTCGTGTGATCAGCAACTCAAGGTTTCAATGAGCGCATGCGCCGACGAGATCTAGTTGATCTACCTCCGTTTGATCCTGAGCCATAAAGGACTTTACACAGAACACGCCGAGAACAGAGAACAGAACAGACTAGAAATCTAGCAATCATGGAGAACAATGAAGAGCAGGATCTTAGCATTGAGCAAAACGAGCCACATAGGGGTCGAAATGGAAATAATGGGGCTGAATCATGACCCAGCCGTTTATACAAACGATGATCCATTCATGTTGTTAGAGGAGTTTGCCCACCGCCTACAAATAAGGCACAACTATCCAAAGACCACCTATTCCGTGCAAACAACTCTCGAAATGGTCAAGAACATTGGCGTATGCTTCGTAACATCTTATTTCATGGACTACCCCATGAGAATCAAAATATGCATCCGACCAACTTCCCCTAAGTCCGCGACACACGATTAAGTACAAAGGCTGGTTTGAAGAGGTTTGCAGTTGAGGTTGTCTCACTCACTAGGTGATAGAGCCAAGCATTGCTAACAAGTCAGCCAAGATGATTCCATTACTTCATGAATGATTTAAGGCGTAAATTCCCGACCAAGTTCTTTCACCTCGAATGGTATAATTTGTGTAAGAAATCACTTTTGGACAACTAGGAGAGAACTCCGCAAAGAGGCATGGGATGCAGATTTAACGTTTAACTATCGAGAAATGCCCACATCACGTAATTAACAAGATGGATGCAGTCCATACGCTCTATAATGGTCCGAGGAATGCAACTAGAACGGATCGATGCCCCTACTGAGGAGCACTAATGAAGAAAACTACGCACCAAGCTTTTGAAATCTTGAAGATGTCGCGACTTCAATACAAATCGCAGCCTAGGAGAAGACTACACTAGTAAAAAAAAAAAAAAAAAAAGCCATGGTGTCACGGATAATGAGGTTCTCAACAATCTGGTTAATCATGTTGTACAACTGACTAAACAGTTAACTAGACAGCAAGGAACTACGAATGCCATACAGACTAACCCATGGGAGTTGTGTGAATTCTGTGGAGGACAACACAATAGCATAGAATGTCGGGCCAAGAAAAACCAAACTCGTAGAGTTGTGCCCGGGTGATGGTCGAGATTCAATCGAACTGTACCACAAAATTAAGGGACAAGATGGGGGAAACAACTATCGAGCCAAAATCAAGGCTAAGGGTAAGAACAATCAAAATCGTATCGCCGTGAACAATCACGTGGTATGGATGGAGTAGGAACAATCAACAATATGCCAATTAACTCGAGTGAGTGAACCACCTCCTGAGAAAATGGTGGACTTAGAACAAGCCCTTGCACAGATGCTCACCTCACACACTGCCTTTATGAATGAGACAAAGGTGAATATGCAGCAACATGCCACCCAATTGAACAATCAAGCCGCACAGTTGAGAAACTTGGAGGTACAGATGGGTCAAATAGCCAATCTATTGACAGAAAGGCAACCGGGTTCCTTACCAAGCAACTCAAAAGTGAACCCGAGAAGAGATGGGAATGAACATGTTAAAGCAGTCACACTGAGAAGTGGTAAGAATTGAGGCATTGGTGAGCAATCCCCGCTTATAGAGGAGGTAGAGAATGAGAAGGTCATCCAAATCTGGCCGTAATGATGATGCGGAGAGGAATGTTCTCGAGAGAAATAAATAAGGAAACATCGAAGAAGAGACAACCCACCAATTCCATATATCCACAACTACCTAAAAACATAAGTCGATAAGCAGCCACCAAGTTCATGGAAGTATTCAAGAAGCTACACATCAATATCCCATTTGCCGATGCTCGGAAACGTTCCGGCCATGTAAAATTTATGAAGGACATACTGTCTCAGAAGAGAAGATTGGCTGATTTCCGAAACGCTAACTTAACCGAGGAATGTAAGGTTACACTTCTCGAGGAAGCTGCCACAAAAGCTAAAAGACCCAGGCAGTTTCACTATCCCATGCACCATTGGAAACGCTATCTTTGAGAGAGCACTGTGTGATTTGGGTGCCAGCATTAATCTCATGCCCTTATCAATTTTTAAACGTTTAGGATTAGGTGAAGCTCGTCCAACTACAGTCACACTTCAGCTTGCAGACAGATCCTTGAAGCATCCGAGAGGGGTAATAGAAGATGTCTTAGTAAAGGTTGACAAGTTTATCTTCCCAACAAATTTCATTGTATTAGATATGGAAGAGGACAAGGAAATACCCATAATCTCGGGGTGTAACTGCTTTCTGCAACCCGGCAGCAATGATTGATGTTCAGAGGAGAACTGAAATTGAGAGTGCAGGAAGACGAAGTCAAGTTCAACGCGGTTCGCCGTGAGACATCCGCAAAGTGATACTTGTTTCATGGCGTAGATAGTAGAGGCTATGTCTAGCCAAAGTGGTCTCACAGATCCTTTCGAGGCTAGCCTCAGATGTACATGATTCAAAGAATATGAGCGAAGAGGCAAGAGGAGTGATGTAAATGGATGGATTCTTTCTATCTAATAGAAGGAAATATCAATCTCTAGGTAAAGTACTAAACCTCCAGCATTCATCGGTTGAACAACCATCCAAGATGGAAACAAAACCTTTACCTACTATTCAAGTATGCATATCTTCGGGATAAGTGCATCTACTTTACCTGATCATCTCAAAGATCCTTGACTAATCCGTAGGAGGAGAAGTATCGAGGTCCTTAGAGACCATAAAATGCGCCTGACAACTTCTTAGCCGATTTAAAAGGGATTCGCTCCATGCATGCATCGTATTTCCATCGAAGATAGCATAAACCCTTAGTGGAAGCAATGTGAGGAGGTTGAATCCAACTATGAAAGAGGTAGTCCGAAAGGAAGTATTAAAATGGCTGGATACAATTTATCCTATCTCGCATTAAAGGTATGGGTAAGTCCAGCCTGCTAGTACCTAAGAAGGAGGAACAACTGGTCATAAGAAACAAAACAATGTATTATCGCTTCTCGAATAAATCACCGGTGGAGGATTTGTATCGATTATCTAAAACTCAACAAAGACACTCAAAAAGATCATTTCCCATTGCCGCTCCCGGATCGACAAGTTGGATCGACAAATGGGTCATGAATATTACGCTCGGATGGATATTCCTGGCCACAATCAAATTGCTATAGCCCCTAAAGATCAAGAGAAGATGACATTCACATGTCCCTATGGGACATTCGCATTCAAGCGGATGCCCTTTGAACTGTGCAATGCGCCAAGCACTTTCCAACGATGTATGATGGCCATATTCTTCGACATGGTTGAGAAGACAATCAAGGTCTTCATGGACGATTTTTAGTATTTGCAATTCATTTGACAACCTGGTCTGAAAATTTGAGATCGCATTGATAAGATGAGGAGACCAACTTAGTACTAATCGGGAGAAGTACATTTACGGTACAAGAGGGTATTGTACTTGACATCTGGATTTCAAAGAAGAGGAATAGAGGTAGATAGAGCAAAGATTGAAGCAATTGAAAATTACTCCACCCTCATCGCAAAAGGGATGCGCAGTTTTTAGCCACGCTCGATTCTATGCGATTCATCAAAGACTTCTTTCCTCGGGATTGCAAACCGTTGTCTAATCTCTCCGTCCAAGGGACCTATTTGAGTTTGATTCACAAAGATTTGCATGCATTTTCATGTTAAAGATAAGTTGGTATCCACCCCTATTGTAGTACTCTAGATTGGTCCTTCCCATTCGAGCTGATGCATTTGAAGTGATTTTGTGATTGAAGCAGCAGACATAAACTAGAGAAAATTTTCCAGTAATCTACTATGCGAAAGGTAACCTCGAATGATGTCATTGAATTACGCCACTCACAAAAAGAACTATTGGCTATTATCTGCTTTGACAAATTCAGCCTTATTTAATTGGTACGCGTCGTAGTTCACACCGACCATTCTGCCATAAAATACTTGATGACTAAAAAAGACGCCAAACCCCGACTAATTCAGTGGGTTCTATTGTTGCAAGAATTTGACGTTGAGATTAAAGACAAGAAAGGCACTGAGAACCTAGTGACAAATCATCTTTCACGTACCTGGAAGTGGGGCAAGCGATGATATTCAAGTGAATTACCATTTTCCGTGATGAGCGAATTCCTTAGCTATTGAAGACAAGAGAGCAAAGACTCATGGTTTGCGATTATGTGAATTATTTGGTGCCAAGGTAAATTCCTCCTGACTTAACTATCAATGCAAGTTTCTGGTTTGACACTCTGAAACACTACTATGGGATGGAGCCAAATTCTTACGCATATCATACGACCAGTGGATCCGAGGTGTGTGCCCAAAGATGAAATGCACAGTATCTTGCACCACTGCCACACGTTACCATGTGGTGGGATTAATTTTGGTAGCCAAATAACAATACCTAAGGTGCTTCCAATCCAGCCTTCTACTCTGCCTACCTTATTTAAGGATGCTCAATATTTTGTAATCCATGTGACAAATGTCAACGAATGGGGGGCATTTCTAGAAAGGATGAACCGCCCATGCATCCTATTTTAGAAGTCGAATTGTTTGATTTATGGGGGATGGATTTCATGGGACCATTTCCCTCATCTTATAACAACCTATACATCTTGTTGGCAGTAGATTATGTCTCGAAGTGGGTTGAAGCAATTCCGACCCACACTAATGATGCCAAGGTAGTGGCTAAATTTCTCCGTAGCCACATATTCTCGCGATTCGGAACTCCTCGAGCATTGATCACGTATAATCGCATCTATTTCGCAATAAGATGATTGACAAGGTTTTGAAAAAGGTATGGGGTGGCGCCGATCGCATTCTCCCTGCATATCACCACAGTCAAATGGGCAAGCAGAGGTATCAAATCGAAATTACGCTCCATTATAGAAAATACAATGGGGCTTCCAAGAAGGACTGGTCTAAAAAGATTGATGAGGCACCCTGGGCGTACCGAACAACATTTAAAACACCCTTGGGGATGTCACCTTTCAGAATTGTTTATGGCAAAGCATGTCACATGCCAGTGGAATTGGAGCATCGAGCCTACTGGGCAACTCTGCTAGCTTGAATACGGACAAGACACTAGCCTGAGAAGCGAATGCTACAATTTCGGGGCGGAACTAGACGAATTCAGAACGAAGCTTATGAAATGCTCAGATTTACAAGGAAAAGACAAAGGCCCGGCATGATAAAACACATTACCATAAAGGAATTCGTAAGGTGGCAACAGTCCTCTCTTGTTTAATTCCGTCAAACTTCTTTCCGAAATCAAGTCTAGATGGTCGACCTTTCACAGCTGACCAAGGTCTTTCCACATGGAGGGGTAGAGGGCCATACATCCCGAGAGCGAACATTCACAAGCATTCACACAAATCTGGCTGAAGCCGATTGGGGGCGAATTTCATGCGGAGGCTGCACTATCTCCACGGATCAAGGTCCAAAAGTACATTAAGCGGTGCCTTGGGAGTCGCGTTCCCGAAAGCATCGAGATTCTGGTCATGAGCTAACGACATTAAACATAGCTCTTCGGGGAGGCAACCCATGTTTTTCTTTGCAATTTTCCTTTCTATAGTTCAACCCTTTATTATCCGCTTTAAGTTGGCGTTGGTTTGTCAGTTTCGTCCGTAATCGAATCCCATTTTGACGTATCCTTTCAGACCCGATCGACAAGATCGAGATCCGCTCATGCAGAGCAGTACTAAAGTCCGTAGCGCCCCCATTTTACACGAGGAGTTTTCTTATCTTAGACCATGGTTGCATAATGTACATTTTGGGGCCTTTGTAACGCCGCGACGCCATTCACCCTTCTTCATTACCGCCGCGACGTTGATTTCGCAACGCGACGCCAAGCCACTTTCTTTTGAACGCCGCGACGGATCTCAACGCCGCGACGCTGGTTTTGAACCCTCTCGAACGCCGCGACATTGGATCTCACGCCGCCACGCTGGTATTGCACTTCTCCGAACGGGCCGCGATCGGATAACAACGCCGACGCTGATTTTTACCACTTTCGGAACGCCGCCACGCCGCTACTTCCTCGAACGCGCCGCGACGCGTTCTCAAACGCCGCGACGCTTGTCCCGCATGGCGCCAAAATCACCTTCATTTTTGCTTACCCTTACTCCCGTCGAACCCTAGTACCACCCCCGTGCCACTCCCGCACCAACCCCTGGGCCTGGACTCCACCACCTCACCCGTCTGAGGCCATTGCTCGCCCTCCGACACCCCTCTCTCTCCGACCCCGTCACCACCTCATCGCCCCACACCTCCCAGTCCATTGCCCCCTGCCTCACCTTCCACTCCACGAGGGTGTCCGTCCGTCTAACCCCACCATAGTCAGCTTCCACATTGTAGTCTAGTCATTGGGCAAGTCAGTCTGGCCGAGCCCTAGTAATAGTGTCTACTTCTCTGCGGGACTCATTCGCCCTAGTGTTTTCAGGCATTGTAGGTGTCGACATATTGTCTCGAAGCACCTTGGTGCCATTTGAGTTCATTGTCTTTCAGGAGCTTGAGTATCAAACTATGCAAGTAAGAGTGTGGTCAGCTTCTACCAACTGGCCTGCCAAATGAGGACCCAACCTCGAATTTTTGATGTCACGAGGTTCGCAACTAGGGTGCCGATCAAGTCAAGACCATTTGCAAGAACCGTCTTATTAAGGAAAAGGGTTTCCAAAGACTGACGATTTTTTTTCCGCGAAGACGAGATTATGCCAAGGGATGGCGGGCACCAACCACCTCATCCAAATTCGCTGATGAGCAGGCGAGAATTCTACGCCTAACCTCGCCTCCCACATAGTCAAGAAGGTCTGAAAAAGGGGTGTTGGTCGACTTCAAGTATGGAGTTGATCACCACTTTATAATCTTGATCATGTCCCTCGTGTGAGCCTTTTTTTTGATCGCTTTACAAGCGAATTCGACACCGAGGTCATTCGAGTCTTGACAAACGGACGGGGTGAGTGGAAACTCAACAATGAGGGCCACGCCGTTCATTTTAAGGCAAAACATTTGGCCTATATCCCCAAAGTCTGGATCACTTCATCACGTCGCGTCTCATTCCGACGACGAACGTGTGTGACGGACTACTGCTGCCCCGCCCAATTATGCCATAATCCAGATATTCCTTTCGATGTCAAGGTGCTTATGAGGATGCCATCCTCCATAACCGGGACGCTAAGATGAACTTGGGGCACCCTTTTCTTATTTATGGCTTATGCAAATGAGCCGGGGTGCCCCTAGATGACAATGAGGCGTGGTTACACCCCATCAAGGCAATATCGGTTAAGAGGACAACCGGTGTACTAATGACCAGGATTTATGATTCAGTCATGAGCCCTGACGAGGAAGAGCTTTTCATGACTATCGTGCCCGCTGGGACTGGACACCTACCGTGATGACATTGGGCGCCCTTGCTCACCCACCTCCACCACCACCATAGCAGCCTCAAGGCAACTCCTCCGGGCCCCACCTCCCGACAGGACCCGATGCTCGCCCTTATCAGCGCTTTTAATGCATTTCCTTTGGGGATGAGACCCAAGAGCACCGAAACCTCATCACCCAGATATGGAGGCACTTTGCTTCGACATGCGTACGGTCGTCAACCAGCCACTATTCTTCAAAGAAGAATAGCCGCCCAGCCCAACAGACACCTTCTACTCCACCACCGCCCACCGCCACCGCCACCGCCACCACATAGCTGACCCGCCCGATCACCGTGGGAGTTCCCACCTTCTTCGTTATTTCATTGCGTGGGACCCCCGCCCATTTTTTTATGTGTGTGGGGTGGGCGGTGCTCTGGGTTTTTTTAGATTTGTTTCCTGTGTTTATTTCCAGGTCAGAGTTTATTTCGCTATGCATGTTATTTTACATTGCTTAGTTTCATTTACGTTGCTCATCTTAGGATGTTGAGTTTGTGTTTAGTCATGTTTGTGTTTTAGGTAGATCATATACATGTGTAGTGGTGTCGTGTTTAGGTAGTTGTGTGTGTGATGCCATGCTTGAGAATAGGGGGTCACTTTTGAGCCGAATCCACTATTGTCATGGAAGAAAGGATTCATTGGATGTTTGAATGATCGACCAGTTGGAATAGCTGGAGGCATAAGCGAATCACTCTCCGGTTATTCAAGAAACCATTTCTCAAGGAGCCTATCACACTCACACACAAATGATCTCTAGGGTATGCCTAGGTATCGAGCCCGACTACTAAGGTTCAACAAACCCTGGGAGTCTCTAAACACTAAAGAGATGGGACACCGTGAATAAAAGAGGATTGCCTTCGAGCCCCAAAAATTAAAAAAAAAAAGAAAAAAATATATATATATATATATATATATATATATATATATATATATATATATATATATATATATATATATATATATATATATATATATATATAGATAGATAGAATAAGTGGGATCTTCCAATCGGAATCCCGGGCACAGTCTGAGGGGCCTTTCAAAGCCCAATGCCCCCCGAGCCAACTCGGGCCGAGTCATCGACTTTAACCGCCTGCTACAAAGTGGACGTAAGATGGAAGTTTCTGCGCTTTAGGGCCCTAGGTTTAGTTGAGTGTTCTGGGTGACGCTCGAGGGAATCACGCAGGCCCTTAGCCAACTCCGGTGGGAGTCACCAATCATCCCCTCGCTATGAACACTTTAACATAAACTTACGCACTAGTTTTGTTCTATGTCAGGAGTAGGTATATTAGAAATTGCAAACGTGCGTTCTCGATCCTTTTGTAGTTAGATTTTCCCAATTAGGCGAGCTGGAACTCAAGTTCGGGGGCGCCTAACCTAAAGTGTAAACTAGAGGTCATTTATTTAACACACATAGGGTCCTTGGGAAAAGTTATTGAATACCTCGGAGGCTGAGGCACTAGTCAACTTCACCGAGTTCAACCTAGTTCTTTCGAAAGTCAAACACCTTTGTGAATCCTGTGCACTTCAAATAAAACGGCGCCTGTGAGCTCTGGCCCAATTTGATCTCCTCTATCTATCAACACGTGCATCACTATCTTCATGTTAGACTATAGTATGTAGGGTGCGAGTCCAATGAGTCCATTCTTTGCTTGGGGACAAGCAAGAAGCTAAGTTTGGGGTGTGATGAGTGCCTAAAACACTAGGCTATACCCGTGGTTCGGTTTTACTTTTAATGCTATTTTACATTTAAATACGTATTTTTTATAGCCCGACATCTTCTTAGTTCAATCAGAATGTAGGTGCAATTGGTGAAAAGCGTCGTTTTGGAAGCATTCGAGCGTAGGATGAAAGTGCATAAAGATGGTCGGAACGCCGCGACGCCCCAACGTTGAAGTCCCAACGCCACCACGCCGGGTCACATATAGAAGTCAACAAGCCGCAACATCGCGACGCCTTCAACGCTATGGACGCCTCGACGCTCAACATGAGTTATTCCTTCAATCATTAAAAGCAAAAGGGGGACCAGACCAAGGGGGATCGAGGTTTGAGACAATAACTAGGGCACGAAAATCATCACAGCAGTAGTACTTTGACCTTGGAGAAGAGCCATCATTTTGTATCTTCATCTTTTCGGACAAAAAGACTGATGTTTTATAGATTAACTATTTGTGTTTTCTCGTTCAGTATGTTCTAGATCTATACTTAGGGTGTTGTTGAACCCCTGGCTACATTTCCAGATGGATTAAAGATTAAGTATTTTATATTATCTGCTTATTTATAACTTCATTAGCATCCGTTTATATCTATGAATCATTTACATGGTGATGGTCCGCCAACATTAGCGTGATTATAATCAAGATCCGGAGATTCGAGAGATGAGATACCTGTGGATCTGAGAGCAAATTCCTTCGGCTGATTCTGTGAATAGAGATATTCCGATTCCGAAGGTAAGGCAATTACTAAAGCTAGAACATTTAAGCGCTTCTAGTATCGAGTCAGCAGAGATACACCCAACTCTACTAGCGAGATAGGCGGATACACCTCGAGAGAGGGCATTTCGTAAGCAAGATCACCTAGCCATCAATAAATCATAAATAAACTGAATAATATAATCTTTAAGAAATAATCCATCGAAAGTGGCAGGGGGAGACATAGCCCTAGTCTCCATTACATTACATAGTAATTCATTCATATCGCTTAGTTTATCTTAAATTCAAACGCTTAGTATTCTTTCATAATAACATTTATAACCGTGATAATATTCAAAAGCCAATCTCCGTATTCAGCAACACTTATCCCGTGGATCGATATCTGTAATTACAGTACACTATATTACTTGAGGCGACACGCACTTGCGCACATAGGCGTACATTTATACACACCCACGCTTTCACTCCTATCATGGAACTAGAAAATATAGTTGGGGAGTGTGATGACTAAGTATTTTACCTTCCAAATTTGAGGTCAGGAGTTCAAACCCTTATGTAGGTCTGCAACTATTGATGGTCATAGTTTTAAAAGACCGGCTTACATATAAATCCATGGTCCCTAGCTATACTTGTCTCACTTTTTAATACATGCATCTATTAAAAAAAGGTTCATCCTAGACTTTAATTTCTTTTTTTTTTTAAATATTTTTATTCTTAAAATGTTTAATTTTTTTATATAAATCAATTAGATTTTGAATCGTCAATTTCTGCTTACTTCACTCGTGCATGTGTCTTATGTCATACTTTAAGCATTAGTAGCTATTGTAGGCTACTGCTTTAACTATGATGATTGCATATTTCCTTCTACCTAAAGGATGGAAAATGAGCATATATAATTAATTTCCACAAGAAAACCCTAATATTTAATGCACTATCTGGGGAGGTATGAGTGTTTTATTCATGTATATATGTTTTATATATGATGATGTATGTACGACTTTATCGTAGTAGGGAAAGGGAGACATAATTATTTTCGAATTAAGCTTCTGAATTTGGAATATTGGATGGCTAACAAACAAGAGATGGTGGAAGACATTAATATCAAGGCATTTGGGTAATGGACACAAGGTTTTTGATTCAGTGAAAGGAAAAAAAACCCCATATATCTCCAAGGATATATATATATAATGAAATTCATCAATAGACTGTGTGAACATAAAAATAAAAAATCAAAAGGAAGAAGAAAGACAAAAGAAACCTTAATGTTAGGCCTGAGATGATTGTGCCATCTCTCTCTGCACTGCTTCCCTATCCTCACATTCAGCATATGAGAAATCAGACTCCATTTCCTCACTCCATACTTCTCCACCAGTTGAATCAACCGTCATCATGCATGAGAATGAAAAAACACTTTATTAAAGACAGAACATTAGAACAAAAACCCGGATAAAAAAAATGCATTTTCATAAACTAGAGAGTTATATAGATATTTTTATTATTATTATTATTATTATTATTATGTTTAAATTTCCCACCTGTCTTCTTCAATTATCCACTACCCCTTAACCACATGGGGTTTCTTTCTACCTTGTAGTTCAGCGCCAGAGAAACTCTTTTCAGCCAACCATAATTCGATTTTCTTGTACAAACAATTTCTCCCCCATTATGCATGACACTTCATCCAAAGATAACAAAGTTTATCGCCTTTATTTCTCGATAGTTTAACCCCACTCGCCCCACCATCTCTACCCAAGAAGGGGTGGCCACACTACGCCTCGATGACGATGCAGAACAGACATCCTCCTCCTCCTCCTCCTCCTCCGCCTCCATTATTGGTCAAAAAATTCTCGGCCATTCTGACGTTTTCAGCGAATGGCTTCAATTCGTAAACATCGAGATTCATGGAAGACCCATATGTGAAGTTTTCGAATGGATCCAAACAAGCGGTTTGGACTCCAAATTGGAGGGTTTTTGAGGAGGCATTGGCGGGAAACTGATGATCCAGATGGTGGAAATCTTGGAAGAGAGATTTTGATGAATAGGTTCACAAAACCCACCTTCTCCTCCTTCACCCATTTAAGGTGGTCTCACGTAATTTTCGTGGCATACCATTGTCGGGCCGAGAAGCCGAGATTTTCCTTGTAATTCTTCGCCAAAACTACAGAGAGAAAGAAAGAAAGCATGGGAAAGTGAGAGAAAATTTTTGTGTGTGTGTGTGTTTTTTTTTTAGATACCAAGTCTGTGTGTCGTTATCCTTACTCCTTATTCCTTAATAGGTATGAGAATGGGGAAAGCATTTACTATTAGCTGGGTTCATCCTGGTCGTTGATTGGGTTTAATCCAACAGATTGCCCAAGTGTGGACTAAATTCTGTATGGGTAGTGGGACAGTGGGTATTCCTAAATTTTCCATTTTGGTAAAAAAGATCAAAGGGATGAGTCTTTGTTTCAGACAACCACAGAGACTCACCTTGACTCAAAGCCGTGCGCTTGTTACAACTTGCTTACCTGGCATCCTTCCATTGGATCTATTTGTGTATTTCCGTATTCCATTTTAAGGTATTTCCATCATTATGCTTCAAATTTCAAAATAGCTACCCAATCATATACACAACCGCCAAAAGCCAACAAGGAGAGATACCTAAGGGATTTGTGATGCCCCAAACCGGGTCCGTGATATCACTGTGATACCATGCCGTGACTTCCCAAATCCAAGGGTCCGCTGACAACTTGTAAACCCGGTGAACACTGCGGGCCTGCTTCTCAGATATTTTTCTTACAAATATAAAAATTTTATAATATTTTACAAGACTTTGATGTAAAACTCTTTTACACTTTTACATGCCAACATATATTAAAACTAGATTGTTCTAATATTTTTTCAAAAATACTTCTCAAGGCCACAACCCGGCTTTCTTCGTATTCATGGCCACGAAGGAGTGTCGTTTTCTCGCGTACTTGAAAGGTTGGTCCCACGACGAGGTGAGCAAAACCCAGTAGATATAACTCCTACCAAGGCTACTCCTCACCTAAGAGTAATATGCAATGTCACATGCATCTGGGCACCTATAATTGCTAAAATTCGAATGTCTACATCTCCTAAATGCAAGATAGCCCCCATGACTCCAACTCAGTCCTCACTAACCCCTCACACCCGCATATGGCAAGTGTGAAACCCGCCATAGTGTCCCGCCTCGACTTTTCCAAAACATTTTGTTTTGTAATTATAGGCTACATTAGATACCCCCACGCTCTACTTTATTTTCTTACCCAAGATCGGTGTTATGCATTCAGGTCACTCTGATTTTCTGGTTCTCACCACGTGGATTTATTTGACGCCTATACAACATTATGTTTTATTAAAACAAGGGATAGCCTCCGATAAACCGCTTTATTTTTAAAAAGCAATGGACACCCGATAAACTGCTTTATTCAAAAATGTGAGACAAGCCTCCGAGCAAACGTTTTATTCAAAAAACAAAGGATAGTCTCCGACAAACATTTTATTCAAAACATCGACAATATCCGAGCAAACCATTTTATTAAAAACAAGTGGGATTATCTCCGATAACCCGCAATATTTCAAAAGCATCGACAATCTCAAATAAATCGCTTTATTAAAAAAAAAACAATCTGATAGTCTCTCGATAAATTTTATTCAAAAACATTGACAATCTTCGAGCAAATCGCTTTATTCAAAAATAGTGGACAAGCCTACTAAACGCTTTATTCAAAAAATATTGGACAATATCCGATAAACTATTTTTATTCAAAAACAAAGTGGGATACTCCGATAACGCTTTATCCAAAAACATTGACAATCTCTCGATAAATTGTTTTATTCAAAACAGCTTTAAATGCACCTGAAACTGCATTGATGTGTCAAAACTATCGCTCCACCATCGAACACCAAACACAATATCGATTTACCATGGTCGAACACCAAACACAGTGTCGACCCCAGCCATGCACTCACACCCGACTCGATGTGATGTCCCGTGCATAAATGCAATGCATATGTCATTGCATGCCATTTCATGCCTACATGTACGCTACGTGTCACATGCAACATATCTATTACACTACTTGTCAAGTGTCATGGATAAATTATATTTAATACATAAAATTATTTCCATTTTTATCACACATTTAGCATGTTATTCAATTTACAGCAATAACACACATTAGCCATTCCCTAGCCATAAATCCCTTGGCATGCTTGGGTTCGAAATAATCCGACTTAGTCCAGAAAAGTCCAGCTTTTTGTCAATACCACACAAAAACTAACACACACTGCTCGTGCCATATGTAGCCCCAAGCATTTCAGATACAAATCGGTTCCGAAAACAGAAGTTCCGAAAACCAGAACGGGCCATTCCTCAACTGTCCATGACCCAGCCTAATGTTCAGCCCATGGTTTGGCTGAGTACTTTATCTTATTAAATTCTAGACTCAACGAGCCTCAGAGAGTCCAAGGATCGCAAATTGGAGTTCGACGAGAAAGCATGGTCGTCCGGTCGACGATTCAGCAGCGTGTGGGCGTGAATTCGCACACCCCGCTTGCCATTCTACCGGGATTTGGCCGCCCCATAACACACCGTTTAGTCCTTCGTGATAGCCTTGAAAAAAACCTCGCGGAAACCCGGCTCCGACTCATCACACAACAACAACCAAACCACACACATCTTAAATTCGCCTTGAAATAGGGCGAAATCGTTAGGCCATTAAGTGGCCCTTATGCGTAAAATAACCGGAGTAGGAGGAAACTTACCTCTCATAGTGCGCTCCGGACTCATCCAAGTCCGCTTCACTCACATCGACATTCCTTCCCTTTTCCTCTCTTCCTTTTCTTTCTTTCTCCTTTTTTCTATTTTCTCTTTCCTTTCTTCTTTCCTCCCTTTCTTTCTTTCCCTTTCCTTTTCCTTCCTCCCTTTCCCTTTCCTTCTCTTTCTTCTCCCCTCCCCTCCTCCTCCTTTCTACGAACATCCCATTTATACATTTTGAAGACTGATGCAAGGGGACACATGTATTTACAAGTGTCACTTGGACACCATGCCTCGAACAGCGAAATTCGACTATCTCGAAATCAAACAAAATTCAACTGGGTAACTAGATTTCATGAGACGATTCTAATCGGTGCAATCCGTTTTATCATCCGAGATCTAGAAAATTCCTGCCTTTCTCCGTGACTATTCCGACAAATCAAATTCTTTTTACCCTTTTTTTTTGTTTTCAAAAAAATTTAAATTTAAATTTTTCACAGGTTTTACAGGATTTGTTCTAAAACATTCAAATGCATGACAAACTTTTTCAACACATGGTAAAAATGATGAAAGATGGTGAACATTTTGGATTAAAATAATATATATATATATATATATATATATATATATATATATATATATATATATATATATATATATATATATATATATATATATATATATATATATATATATATATATATATATATATATATATATATATATATATATATATATTAAAATTTATAAAATTAATGTATATTTGAAACTATAGCAAATGACGTTGTACTCAACAATGACTTTATAATTTTTTTTTTAGTGGTGTTGTTACATACACCACCGGGTGTAAAAAAAAAGTCACCATAATTTTATAAGGGTAGTGATTTTGTCATTTATTATAAGGGGATGAAGAAAGTGGGTATGGAAATGGTGTCGATAATCATGATGTCACCAAACATTTTCCTTTTTTAAGCAATGTTGTGACGCCCGCTTTCCTGTGGTCCGTTGACAACCCGCCAACCTCGCAATACTGTGGGTGCCTTCGCAACCCGACATCACCACGAAAATCGGGTAGTAGACTCCTTGTACGGGAGCCTACCCAAATACAACATGTCTGGTCAACATTTACAATCTAATTTCACAATCGGTCCACACAAGTAGTAAAAAAAGCCTACTTGGGCCCCCGCATCAATACTCCACAAAAATACATCTACTTATATTACCATAGTTCAAGAGTTAATACATCATTTTTACCAAAACATATATCAAAATCTAGAGTTCTAATACATAAGTTTTACAAAATAAAATATCGCCACAACCCTGCTTTCTTAAACGCTGCCTCTAGTGGCCGTCCTATACACCCTCGCACCGAAATAGTGATCCCTCTCGACAGGGTGATCAAAGCCCAATAGGATAATTTCCTACGTGGGTTACTCCCCACCTAAGTGCACATGCCATGGAAAACAATCACACTCAAGTAAATACATGATCCTACTTGAATGTCTACATGCCCAATCAAATGTCTCGAGTCCTCACCAACTCCCTCACACATGTCTAAGCCAAATGCGAGTAAAATTACAGTTTTCAAAACAAAAGTTTTTTGTTCTCGAAAATTTACTATTGAGTTTCAATAAAATTTATTGGACAACCCTCCAAGGCGAATTTGTTGGATATCCCTCCGAAACAATTCATGGGCCCTTCCGACGTGAATTTTTCGACAATCTCCCAACACAATTCTTCGGAAAATCTTCCGTCGAAATTCCTTTCACAAACATTTTCGTTTTTGTTTTCTTTCATGTCATGCACTCACACCTAATATTTTAGGTTACCCCAGTGCATATGGAATGCATTATGTCAATTCCAAAATATTCATACTTCAATATATTTTTCATGCATATATTAACATAATTAAATTCACATAACTATGTTATTCAATTCACAATCAATAACACCAAAATTAGCTCACATGGGCGAATACCTGACCACTCAAGCAATTCATTTTGAATCACCCAAACCACAAAATCACACAATAAAATCACTTGAACAATAAACCCTGGCTCCAAGATTGCCTCACGCCACACAATGCGATTTTCTCTAATTCCTGGCTCAAATGTTTTGAGACCGAAATCATGGCTAAATTAAGCCTTAGAATATCCCTAACCATTCACATGGCTCTTAGCCAAAGAATAACACAAGTAGGAGAAGACCCCTTACCTCTCGAGTTGTCGTCTACCAACCTAAGTGTTCACGCCAGAGCCCTCGACGCATAACAACTTTTACTCGCCCAAAGCGAACCGACGGTTCGAACGGCGGGAAATCTAGAGAGAAGTCACACACTCTCTCTCTAGAATCTGAATCCAGCACCTACCACCCGTTTTTGTGTCTTTTTGGAGAAGAAAACTATTTCTTCTTTGTCTTATTCTCTTCCAATAATTCCATCCATGTCCCTTTTTAAGTGACTTTTGACACATGGCTTAATCTAAGCCATTCATCTCCACCCTCTCTCTAATCACGCAACATGTCACATGGTTACGTAGAAGATGCGACTTTGTCACATCACATGTCTCTCACAAGTCGTTTTACGGCACCCAACTCTCGGTGCCTTGAAAAACTTGAAATTCTGACTGTCTCAGAATTTTACGAAATTCGACGTGATAGCTAGATTTCGCACGACGATTCCAACGGTGAAGTCCGTTTTGTCATCCGAAATCTAGAAAAATTTCGGATTTTGACTGAAATTACCATTTTGCCATTTTTCAAAATTGATTTTCTATTTACAAATACAAATGTTGACTTTATAACTTTTTTTTTTTTTTTAAGAATATGTCATGTCCTCAGTAGACATTTTAATGTTTTGTGTCGATACCGTCGAAAGGTGACATCGATATTTACCAGATCAACATATTATTTTAGCATTTAAATAACTTTTAGCTTTCTAGCCAATTTATCTAAAAAATCCACTTTTATGCATCACCTTAAATAACTTATTTTTGTGTTTGGAAAGATTTATTATTATAATAATAATAATAATAATAAAATTAAAGTCACATTAATTCTTTTAAAAAAATATTAATAAGATAAATAATAATAAAAAATTTAAAAATAATATAAAATAAAAGAAAATTATAATTTAAAATAATTATATTTTAAATTATCCGTTGAAAAACAATGAATTTTTACATGAATTTCGCTTTTTTAATATCGTATAAATATAATTCTTATTAAAAAATTTATAAGATAAATATAAAATCAATTAAAAAAGAATAATATATAAAATAAAATGACAATATAATTTTAAAAATAAATAAAATTTTAATAATTAATATCAAATATCAAAAAATTGTTTTAATTAGATAAACCAATCTTAAAATTATCCATTGAAAAATTAGTTTATATTATCTTATTAATTTAAAATTATCCGATTGAAAAAAAAAATTAGTTTATCTCTTGATTATGTCATTTTATTTATATTGCCATTTTTAAATTGTTTTTTATATTTATCTTATTAATTTGTTTTAAAATTATCTTATTTGATATTAAAGTAATCTTTATTACTTAAATTATATTTTATGTGATTTCCAAAACCCGGTTTCCATTGACTACCGGGCCAACCCAGGAATACTCGTGTGGAATGTCTGTGCAACCCACACTATTCACTAAAAATCTAGCATAGTCTCCAGACGGGGAGCTCTACCCGAATACAAACCTGTCCCAACAATCCAATATAATCCAATATGAGTACAAATGGCCACTTGGGCCCATATACCAATGCTCATCAAAATACACTAACTATATACCATAGTTTCAAGAGTTAATAATTTACTCTTATACAACATATATTAAAAGTTTAAAACATTCTAATACATGTATCCAACTAAAACCAAAGCCACAACCCGCTTTTCAAAATCAGTCCCTAAGAAGAGCCACTCGAGCGCCCTCAGACCAAAATGTTCCTCGACAGGTGAGCGCACCACTCAGAGCTGAATCACCCTAAATGGGTTACTTCCTCACCTAAGTGCATATGCAATTCTATAAACACACATTCAAGCAAATTCGTGATCCTACTTGAATGTCTAAATGACCAACCCATGTCCCGAGTCCTCACCGACTCTCACACCCGAGCCATGTATAAGAAATATTATTTCAAACAAAGGTATTTGTTTTTAACTCGTTGACAACCCTCCGATATAAGTGAAAGGACCGACTCCGACAGGTCTATTTAAGGACAACCCTCCGATGTATCACCACCGGGGCCGACCGACGTATTGATATTTTATATGGACTACCCTCCGATATTGTAATGGACACACTCCGATAATTATTATTATTAGTCAACCCAAACAATTCTCTCAATAACCACCTCATGCACTCACTCTATTGTTCTAGGTGCCCCAGCTCATATGGAACATGATGCCAATTCCAATACAATTTTAGAGTATAACACATGCAAATATATAAATACGATATACATTTACATAATTTAATCACACAAACACGCATGCACTTCACAATCCATTACACCAAAAAATTAGCCCACGCGGGCTAATTAACACAACCACGAGCAATTCGATTTGAATTTACTCAACCAAACACATTTTTCTCACAAAATTTATTTACGAACACTATTCACACGCAATAAGAAAACCCCAGTTTACCGTTCACTGCAAATCACCAAACACTTGCCTCCACTTCTCGTGAACCGTAATTCACAGCCATTTCCTACTTCATACATATCATACAATACAATTTATTTCATAAACTATGAAATAAGCACTCCAACCGCCCTCATACCACGACCGTCCAATGGGCTCCCCAAAATTTAATAACTTGGCCCCAAGTTTTTGGGACCAATCAGACGGCCGTTCAAGGCCTCAAACCAACCGAAACATCAACAAAGTTCCTAAATCAAGAGTAAAACAAGTAGGATGAAATCCCTACCTCACAGAGTTTGTTGAAAACTCCCAAAACCGGAGCCCACGCGTAGGCCTCGTCGCGTAGAACAACTTTCCTTCTTTTGTCTAAGAATTTCACGGCCTGATTGTCTCGGAATCTAGAAAGAAGTCTCTCTCTCTCTCTCACTAGAATATCACCCATTTTGCCACATCTCCCCTCTCCTTCACGCTTTTTCTTTAGCTTTCCAAAGGAGGAGGATGACACTATTCACATTTTTATGCTATTATCATTTAAGTTTCCAAAAATGACATCTATTTCCCCAAGCTTTGGATTTTCAACATTTGGCACTACCTCGATCGTCCAATTCCATCATTTCTCTACTCGTGCAACACAAATAACATGAGTACATGTTATAAGTGACTTTCGTCACATCACATGTCGTTTTACGGCACCCAAAATGCGATGCCTCGAAAAACGTGTCAACTCAACGTGTCAATACCGACTATCACGGAATTCGACAAAATTCGACGTGTTAGCTAGATTTCATGGTGACGATTCCAACGGTGGAACTAAGCCAGAACCCGATATCTAGAAAAATTCTAGATTTTGACCGAAATAACGATTTTGCCCTTTTTTAGAAAATTGGAATTTTCTGGGGTCTCACATTCTCCCCTCCTTAAAAAGAATTTCGCCCCGAAATTCCACGCACATACGCGTTCAACCATGTGCATATGTAACCTCACACAACTCTATGACCGTGTCGGGTATGACAACCCAGCTAAAGTCCCAATTACTGACAACCCGATGGCTGTCAATTCATCCATGTCAAGAATGACATCGACACCTAATATGTCTACCACCCTAAGGTCCACCACGCTTCCGCTGCACAGCTCTAATCTGTCCCTGACCTAGATGGCCGTGGCTCTAGAACCCTCATGAACTAGAAGCCCTAAGCTTCTTCCCCGTACTAGAAGAAGACTGACTCTCCTTCCTCTTACTACTAACACTTGCGTCCCGAGTGCGTCGAGCATCCTCGATCTCTCTCTCTCTATGGTCAAGGCTGTCCCAACCATGGAGTCCATGACCCGTAGGCGAAGTCCTACTATCTTGCCCCGAATGGACAACTTCAGCCCATTCCCGACCTCCCTAACTCGCCATGTCCTGGCCACGAATCATCAAAGAAATCCGCTAGCTTCGTGAATCTAGCCACATACTCCATCACATTCATCGTCCCCTGCTTCAGCTCTAAGAACTCCTGAGCCTTCACATGCCTCGTAGTATCTGGAAAATACTTACCCATGAAAAGATCATGGAACTCTGTCCAAGTCATCGCCCAGTCTCTAGGAGGTCTTTGCCTGGGCCTCCACCATACTGGGCCTCACTCTCTTAGCCGGAACGCAGCGGCTCCATCCCGGCCTCACGGGGCCGAGGTAATCTCCATAGCCCTAACACCTTCTCAACCTCGCATGAACCAATGGTCTGCCACCATTGAATCTCCTGTGAATGTCGGAGGATGATGCGCCCTAAACCTCTGGAGGTTACTAGGACCTCCTTGACTACCTGCTATACCAGCCTATGCAATAGTTGTCGCCGCTATACCTACAGCCTCAACAAAGGCCTGCTAATCAAATACTGGTGGTGCCTGACCAGTACCCCATGGACGCCCTCTACGTCCTTGTTCTCGACTAGCCATCTACATAGTTCAAATGGCAGTTAAATTCAATGCAGTATCTCTAAGGCATAAACACTGCCCCGAGACACTATTCATACACAGAATACAGTTGTCTCATTTTATTTGATTTCATTTGATTTGATTTTATTTAATTAAATTTTTTTTTTCAAAAATATTTTGTGATGAACAGTGTTCATGAACAAAGGTTCAAACAAAGGACTCGTAAACAGCATCGAGTCCAAAATCGGGTCAAATGTGAGTCAGTGCGTACGCGTAATCAACTCGGGACCAGCCTCGCACAAGACAGCACGCCAGCGCTGGCGCCGCGGGGCCGTGGTCGCAGCGCCCCAAATTGCCGTGGTCGCAGCACAGCGGCCGCACGCGCCGGGTCGCGTTGCGGTCGCGGGTCTCGCTATGCTGTATCGCACACGCCTCACTCCTTTGCCTTCGCTTCTCCGGGGTCACAATACACCCTTCGTGGCTGCGGTAAATGGCACGCCCATCAACCTTCCTTCGTCACAATACACTTAGTGTATTGTGACACAAACTTCCCCCAGCCATCAAGCCTACCTATTGCAATACACCAGGACCCACTACATCCCTATGTTGCAATACAATCCTCTATTGCAATACACTTTCCCCTAGCCAAAATCAGATTTAAACCACCTCATGTCACAATACAATGTTTGTATCAGGACACAAGGTTTGTGTTAAACGGCAATAGCCCATTCAGCTTCCCCGCAAATTTTTTTTTTTTTTTTTTTTTTTCGTTTTTCATCTTCTTTTTTTCATTTCTTCTACTGGAAAATACCAAAAATACATATATACATTTTTTTCATTTCAGAACACTCAAATAAATTTATAAAATTTATTTTATTCCATTTTCTTTAGTTTTACACACTATAAAAACCTTAGAAAATGATTTTCTTCATCTCATTTTTTTTCCCATTCTGAACCATTTTGTCCAAAAAATTTCAACCTCCTGTTCTCACACTACACCTAGTGTTCAACCTTAAAATTTATTAAAATTTTATTTCATTATCCAATAAACCCAAATAAATTTATTCAAATTTATTTCATTCATTTTCTTTGTTCTAGTTTACACACTGTAAACTCCTAAAAATTTTCCAACACACCAAGTGCTAATTACTAAGCACACAAACAATCATAACACATAACAAATCATGTTAGCGTACAATTCATTCACAATAACACCATCAATTCACATGATCACACATGTTATAAACATCAATCACACAATCACATGATCACAATTAAAACACATGTAGTGTTCTAATTTTATCCTATGCCTTCCTAGGTAATCTCATACCTAAACCTAACATCGAGCTACACCGAGTGGTGATGTTCTTACACTTCAAAGATTATGGCCTAAGCCCAAACCCACCTAAGCCCTAGGTATCTGCAAATCTAAGCTATCTACACGCACGAGCTCCGGCAGCAATCATTTACCTTACCGATACTAAACGCTTACGCCCAAAACCCGGTCCATTGACTACACCCACAACCCTGCGGAACACAGAGTGTCGCAACCCGACACTATTCACAAAATCAGCATACTCCTTTCAGACGGAGTTTCAACAAATACAAACATGTCCAAAACAACCAATAATCCAATATGAGTATAAATCGGCCAGGTCAAATTACATATACCAATGCTCATCAAAATACATTAACTATATACCATAGTTTCAAGAGTTAATAATTTACTTCTTATACAACATGAGAGCAAAGTTTAAAACATTCTAATACATGTATCCAACTAAGACCAAAGCCACAACCCGACTTTCTTCAAAATCGGTCTCTAAGAAGAGCCGTATTCTCGAGCGCCCCCTGTACTTGAAAAAAATGTTCCCTCGACAGGGTGAGCTATCGCCCAATAGTGGAATCACCCTAAATGGGTTACTCCCACCTAAGTGCATATGCAATGCTCCAAAGTAAACACACATTCAAGCAAATTCGTGATCCTACTTGAATGTCTAAATGACCAACCCATGTCCCGAGTCCTCATCGACTCTCTCACACTTGCCTAAGCCATGTATGGGAAACATTATTTACAAAACAAGGGTATTTGTTTTTAACTGTGGACAACCCTCCAATATAAGTAGTGGACCGGCTCCGATAGTCTATTTAGTGGACAACCCTTCGATGTATATCAATTAGGCCTCACCACGACGATATTTTATATATGGACTACCCGATATTGTAATGGACATCACGATAATTATTATTATTAGTCAACCCAAACAATTCTCTAATAACCACCTCATGCATTCACCCTATTGTTCTAGGATGCCCTAAAGGTATATGGAATGCATAATGCCACTCCTAATATTATTTATAATACATGCAAATATATATAACATGATATACATTTACATAATTTAATCACACAAACATGTTATGAAATTTCACAATCCATTACACCAAAAATTAGCTCACGTTGGCTAATTAATAACCACTTGCGCAATTCGATTTGAATTACTCAACTAAACACATTTTTCACAAAAATTTGCCATGAACACTATTCACATGAACAAGCAGAAACCCTTGGTTTACTGCTCACTGCGAAATCACCAAACATCTCAGCTCCACTTCATGAACCCGAATCTATAGCCATTTCTCGGCCTCATACACATCACAATACAAATTCTATTTCATAAACTATGAAAAGCACCCAAAAACAGCCCTTGCTACCACTACTAATCAATACCCTAAAATTTCCACAATCTCATCCCAAGTTTCAGATCCTGATCGTGACGGCCGCTCTGGCCTCAAACCAACCGAAACATCAACAAAGCTTCTTAAATCAAGAGTAAAACAAGAGATGAAAACCCCTGGTCTCAAGTGGGGAGTTTGTCGAACTCCCAAAACGACCACGCGTGAAGCTTCTCGCCGCGTAGAACAACTTTTCCTTCTTGCTTCCAAGAATTTGATTTAATGATTGCAGAAATCTAGAGAAGTCTTCTCTCACTAGAATATCACGTATTTCAGCCACCGTGATCTCCCCTCTCCCTTTCATGCTTTCTTGGCTTTCAAAGGAGGAGGATGACACTATTCACATTTTTGTGTTATTATCATTTAAGTTTCCAAAAATGACATCTATTTCCCCAAGCTTTGGATTTTCAACATTTGGCACTACCTCGACCGTCCAATTCCATCATTTCTCTACTCGTGCAACACAAATAACAAGAGTACATGTTATAAGTGACTTTCGTCATATCACATGTCGTTTTACGGCACTCGAAACACGATGCCTAGAAAAACGTGTCAATTCCGACTGTCTCGGAATTCGATGAAATTCGACGTGTTAGCTTGATTTCACAAGACGATTCCAAAGGTGAAATCTATTTCATCATCCGAGATCTAGAAAAATTTCGGATTTTGACCAAAATTACTATTTTGCCCTTTTTCAGAAAATTGGAATTTTCTTGCATCACATTTTCTCTTTATTTTTATATTATTCTTTTAAATTGTTTTTCATATTTATCTTATCGAATTTTTTTAAGAATTACCGTTACTTTAATTTTATTATTATTATTATTATTATCATAATAATAAATTCTCAAACAACATAAAACAAGTTATTTAGCAGAGTAGTGAATAGTACCAAATATGTGAATTAGTAAGATATCATTAATTTTAATAATTTTTATTTTGATTTCTTTATTGATTCAAGAAATGCGTAAAGCTGATTTATTTAGATAAATTATTTAAACTAAAAACCATAGTTTGATAATCTTTAAAATTTGAAATTATAGCAAATGCCGCTATCACCAAAAGAGGCATTATCTTCAAAAAAAATTTACAAAGTCGCTTTTCAAGATAGCGGCATTATCTTAAGAGTTGGTTCAAATTAGAGAAACATTATTAAGAAACATCAATTTTATAGCTATCAATTACTACTCCTAATTACACAGGTCAAGGTAACGTTGATAATTTTTTCTTATCCTTAAATTCTGCAACAAATGGTCTTCATTAAAATTTAAAATAAAACAAAATAAACTTAAATGTGTTTGTTTCCATGAAGAATGAAATGTAGGTTTGTTGGTGTCTTTCAACACCCATAAAGAAAATGTTCTTTAATCAAAATTTAAAAACAAATTAAATTTGTTTGTTTCCAAAGAAAATGAAAATAAATGGGGGTAGTTTTCGTTGGTGTCTTTCTTCAACTTATATCATTCAAATGAAAAAATAAAGATAGATAGATAGATGTGTCTAGACTTCAGAGGAAATTGAGCCGAAACAGCCAAAGATTGGGAATGGGGGCGTGGGGTGGTATATTTCATAATTCTGTAGTAAATACCAAATATTTCATTTAAATCTATCGAAATAATTAGGGATTTTGATTACTATTATTATTATTATTCCATGTTCAATAACATGATTGATCAAAGATTAACCTGAGAAATAATCTCCACAAAATCCATCTCCTTCTTTACTTCACACTACATCAATGAAGCCATATTACCATGATCATCAGCCGGGAGGGGCAATTGTGACATCTTATCTCGTAAGAGAGTCAATACGCAATTCTCCTTAAATATGTTTCACTCAAAGGAAAATCGGACCTCCCTGTAGTCATAACCGGATCACGCCGTCACGCGTAGTCGGGGAGCTCGGGCTTGTTCATGGAAGGTTTGAGTAGAGTAGAGTTAGGTGGCATGGTGGTATTTGCATTAAGGTTTTTCTGATAGTCCAATACTACTCTTGATTCAAAGTTGAGGCTTTTGATGTAGTTCTGGAGAAGGGTGCTTGCCTGATACTTAGAGCGACATTTCCTCCTTGGAGAGTCAGCTTTCTTTGTAGCATTCCAAAGGGTTTTATGGAGTTTTCGGTTCTTCCAGGCAACCCTTTGCAATTTTCACTACTTGTTTCCTATTTATGCATGGGCTTCGATTAGAATCTTTGTCCTCCTCTCACCCATATGTCCTTCAACAGATTTCAAAATTGCACCTCGGTGGATATATGATTCCACTTCTATATGTACATATAGATGATGTTCAATGGTGGGATGGACCTAGAAAATATAGTTAGGAGTGTGATGACTAAGTATTTTACCTTCTAAATTTGAGGTCAGGGATTCAAACCCTTATGTAGGTCTGCAATGATGGTCCTAGTTTTAAAAAGACCGCTTAAGATATAACCATATGGTCCCTAGTTATAGTGTCTCATATTTTAATAATTACATACTATTAAAAAACTAGACTTTAATTTATTTTTTTACAAAAATGTTTTTATTCTTAAAATGTTTATTTTTTTTAAAAGATCAATTAGATTTTGAATCGTCAATTCAGCCGATTTTACTTCACTCAGCATGTGTCTTATGTTGCCCCTAAGCATTAGTAAATCTATCGAGGCTTAACTATGATGATTGCATATATTTCCTCTTTTTCTACCTAAAGGATGGAAAATGAGCATATATAATTAATTTCACAAGAAAACCCTAATATTTTATGTTCCATTTAGAGGTAAGGAGTGTTTTATCTATGTATATATTTTCTATATATGGTGATGTATGCTTGACCCTATGAAAGGAGACATACCTTTCTAATTGCTTTTGAATTTAGGAATATCGATGGCTAACAAACAAGAGATGGTGGAAGACATTAATATCAAGGCATTTGGGTAATGGACACAAGGTTTTTGATTCAGTGGAAGGAAAAAAAACCTCAAATATCTCCAAGGATATATATATATATATATATATATATATATATATATAATGAAATTCATCAATAGACAGTGTGAACATAAAAATAAAAAATCAAAATCAAAAGGAAGAAGAAAGACAAAAGAAACCTTAATGTTAGGCCTGAGATGATTGTGCCATCTCTCTCTGCACTTCTACCCTATCCTCCCATTCAAGATTCAGGCAGCCCGTTCCGTTTCATCACGTCGCCCACCGCTTCAGAATCAACAGCCTTCATACGAGAACGAGAAAACACGTTGCCGGGGCCAGAACAAGAGAACAAAACCAGTAAAAAATATATATTTTCATAAACGAAGTTATGATCTTTGTTGTTATTATTTTCTTCCACCGCCTTCTTCAATCAACACGCCTTAAATCACATGATGTTTGAGTTTACCTTTGTGTCTTCGCTCAGAACTATTTTGTTAATCGCACAACGATTTATTGTAAATGATCTTCCCGTTATACGATATCATCGATAACAAAGCTTCACCGCCGATCTTCGCGCCAACTTACTTCAGCCATCGAGCCCGCGGCGGCGTGGTTAAATCACGTTTCTCATGATGGCGTTTACTGGTATCCTCCTCTCCCCGCCACCATATTATTGTCGGTACTCTCGCCATCGCTGCTTCATAAAAAGCTCACCGTAAATATCAAGATCACAAAGATCCAAGGTAGCTTCTGGTGATTCAACAAGCGTGTAACCCTCAATTGAGGTTTTATGCACATGAAACCCATGACGTGATGGTGTGTCTGGAAGAGATTTGATGAATGGTGGTTCTATGAAAACCCACCATCTCCTCCTCCACCCATATAAGGTGGTTTCAATGTGAATTCATAGGAAGAACATTGGTCGGGCCGAGAGAAGCCGAGATTTTCTCCTTGTACTTTATGTCAAACCATGAGAGAGAGGAAGAAAGAAAGCACTCCGGAAAGCGAGAAAATTTTTTTAGCGTGTGTTTTTTTTTCGAGCTACCAAGTTTATGTCGTCCTTACTCCTTACTTTAATAGGTATGAGAACGGGGAAAGCATTTACTATTAGTCGTCTATCCTAGCCGTTGATTGGGATTAATCCAATGGTCAGGATTGCTCCACCGGGCCGGGAATTTTAAGTTCTATATGGGTGAGCGGACAAGGCTCCTACTAAATTTTCCATTTTTGGTAAAAAAAGGTAAAGGATGATTCTTTGTTTTAGACAACCAAGAAACACTCACCCCGACACACAGTTGCGCTTGTTACAACTTGCTTACCTGGCATCCTTCTATTGTATCTATTTGTGTATTTCCGTATTCCATTTTTTTTATTTCCGTCATTACGCTTCAGCTTTCAAAATAGCTACCCAATCAAATATTACCAGCTGGCGTCCTGAGGGGATTTGTTCTGAAACATGCAAATGCATGACAAAACTTTTTCAACAAGTGGTAAAAATGACGAAAGACAATGAACTAACTATTATGCTAAATGACTTTTTTACCCCTACCTTGTAAAAGAAATATATTTTACAAAAAAAAAAAAAATTCCTTCAGCATTCATTCTTTTAGCCTCAACTCCAATATCAATTTTATTTTTAATTAAATTAGTAAAGCAGGAGTTTGACTACAATTATCATTTCTATTATTTTCTCATGTTTCAAATAAGAATTAATTAATTATTTTTTTCTGATCTACATTATATTCTATTGATATGTAACACTTATTTTTTTGAATTTTAGAAAGAACAAATTAAACAAAAATATCCTTAAATTTATGGAGAGTAAAAGAGGGATTGTAATCAAATAGAATTAGTGTAATGAAATATTTAGTAAACAATTAAGAGTTAATTCTAATTAGAGAAACATTATTAAGAAACGCCAATTTTATTAGCTATCAATTACTAGCTAATTACACAGTCAAGGTAACGTTGATAATTTTTCTTATCCTTAAATTATGTAGCAATGTAGGAACCCCTAAAAATCCATAATTCGAGGAAGTGATAAAAGAGTAATTCTTGCTGAAAACTGGATTTTTTCTAGATCTCGGATGACAAAACAGACTTCACCGTTGGAATCGTCTCGTGAAATCTAGCTACTACATCAAATTTCATCAAATTCTAAGATAATCGGAATTTCATGTTTTTCGAGGCACCAAGAGGGGTGCGGGACACTTGGCACGTTTTGGGTAGCCTAAGAGGCGCCACGTGTCAAGTGTTGGATGAATCAAACAAATGAGCCCAAGTGGGCCCATAGGAGACATGTGGCACCATGGGATTGGATGGAAATCCAAAGTAGATGGATAAAGGGGTAAGGAAAATCCTAAGAGCTAATGATAGGCTGACATGTGGCAAGAAGAGGACAAGTCCTCGAATCCCATCTCGACCAATCCGGGTCGGGGGAGGAAGGAGAGAGGGGAACAAACCGAGAAAGAGAGAGGATTTTTAGAGAGAGAGACTCCAACTTCTCTCTAAATTTTCCGGTGATCGAACCATCAAACTTCGATGAGGCAAGAAGCAAAGGTGGTCCCCACTGCAAGAGCTACATGTGGGTACCAATATTGTGGAGTTTCAACAAACTCCGGGAGGTAGGGGTCTTCTCCTACTTGGTTTATTTTCGGCTTAAGAGGCATTTAAAATGGTTTAGATGGTGTGAGGTCGTGAGTGGTTTGCTCGTCATCCCAAAACTCGGGATCGAATGCCGGAATTTTGGGACCAATTTTCGGGCAAATTCTGACCGATTTTGAACTCGAAATGGTCCTTGTGTTCTTAATTGCGGTGTTGTTGCTTGATATTTGAATAAATATGCAAATTGTGTGTAGGAGTGTATAACCATCCGCGGAATTGTTTATGTCAGTCAGAATTTATAAATATTCGTAGACATAAAATAAATGCATCACATCATGCATTTGTATGCACAAGAACACGATGACATTGCGTGAGTGCATGGTTTGGGTTTTCGATTTTTATATTTAGTGTTGACTATGGTAAATCGCACCGTGGTTCGTGTTCGATAAATTGTCATGGGGATGGTAAGATCGACATCGGGTTGGTGTCGTATGGTGGGCTTAGCAGTGCGGACATCGGGCCCTGCCGAGAGTATGATTTTAAAGTAATCTAAAATGTCCAATGTAAAGATAAAGTTTTATTGGTAATTGTCCAAAGGTTCTGAGGGGTGTCCAGTGGCTCTGAGGGTGTCCAGCGCTCTGGAGGACGCTCCAAAGGTTCCGGAGGGTGTCCAAAGGTTCAAGGGTGTCCGCGGCTCGTGAGAATCAATGTCCAAAGGTTCTGGAGATGTCCATATTCGAGTTTTCCCATGGCCTGAGTGTGTCCTAAGGTTTCTAGGATGTCTAAAAGATTTAAATGTAAAACAAATATTTTGTTTTGAAATAATTCCCATACATGACAAGTTACGTGTGTAAGGGAGCTCGTTGAGGACTGGGCATAAGAATAAATTCCTCCAAATTGATCCGCTATTCTTTACGCAGTAGTCGAGATAGTAGAGTTTTCGATTAAGGGACGTGAATTCCCACGTGATTCGTGGGCCTTAGATATTTAGGATTTTGATGTGGTTCTCATGATGGATTGGCTATCTCGCCTATAGACCCACAATAGATTGTTATAAAAAAAGGAAGTAAAGTCAATAGGCCAGTGGAAATTGGAGGTAAAGTCTGGGCTGATTACGAGAGTTATCTTCCGTACATGATCTTCACATGGCAGCCAGAGAATGTCGCGTAAGGGCTGTCGTGGCTATCTAGCTTATGTGGTGGAGACAGGAAGGAGGGGACTATATTGATGAGATTCCAGCTGTTAGAGTTTCCAGATGCATTCCTAGATGATACGTGATTACCTCTTAGAAAGAGAGGTGGAGTTCACCATTGATTTGATCCTGTGACCTGAGCCCATTTCCATTCCTCCTTATAGATGGCCCCGTGAGAGTCGAGAGAGCTTAAGGCCCAGCTTGGAAGAATTGTTAAGCAAGCGGGATTTATTGTGACTGCCATATCCCCACTGGGAGCCCAGCCTTCGTGAAAAGAAAGATGGGAGCTCATACTGTAGATTACGTGCAAAACAACAAAGTTACTTCATCCGGCACCGGCAGATTCACCCTGGGGATCGGCGAGTTATTCGATCAGCTCTGGTGGGTCTCGAGTGTACTCCAAGATAGATTTGAGGCTCCGGGTATCACGCTTGAGGGTGCATGAGGGGCGATGTTCCTAAGACTGCATTCGTGACACGCACGACATTATGAGTTTCTAGTGATGCCGCTTGGCTGACTAATGCTCCTAGCCGCTTATGGATTTGATGAACCAAGTATTCCATCCGTATTTGGATAGGTTCGCCATAGTCTTTATTGATGATATCCTATTGTATTCAGGTAGTCCAGAGGACCATTTAGAGCACCTGAGGATTGTGTCAGCAGAATTTGGCGGAGAGACAGCTAGGCGTCAAGTCGAGCAAGTGTCGCTTTGGTTTGACAGTGGCATTCCTAGGTCATGTCATTTCAGCCGAGGGTGAGTAGATCCCTTAAAATAGAAGCCGTGGGTAAATTGAAACCGCCAAAGAATGTGTCAGAGGTCGGTTTCCTTGGTTTAGCAGATATTATAGGAAGTTTGTTGAGGGGTTTCTCCAAGATAGCAAAATTCTAATCGACTGCCGACAAGGAAAGATGTCAAGTATGATTGGGTGGATGCTCAGCAAAGAGAGTTTCGAGGAGTTGAAGGGTAGATTGACTTCAAATCTCCAGCTTCTAGCTTTGCCCAATGGAGTAGATACCAGGGTTTACGTTGATGCTTCTGCAAGGCCTTGCCGTTTTTGATGCAGAATGATTGTGGTGATTGCATATGCCTTCTAGATGCCTGAAGAAGCATGAGGAGAATTGGCTCACACATGACTTAGAGCTTAGCAAGAAATGTGGCTTGCTTTGAAGATATGGAGACATTACTTATATGGTGTTCTCACAGGATCTTGCATGATCATAAGAGTCTTCAATATATTTTCACCCGTAAAGAGCTAAACCCAGGCAAAAGAAGATGGCTTGAGTTGATTAAGGACTACGACCGTACTATTCGTACTATTGAGTACCATCGAGGGAAAGCTAATGTCGTGCGGATGCATGATAAGCGACAGAAGTTCTTTGTCTCATTATGAGATCGGGTTATCTTCCTTGTTGGTGAATCTAAGAGCTTTAGGGGTGATATTGGAGTTTGAGGATTCGGGGCCTTGTTAGCCACATTTCATGTTGGAGCCTCTCTTAGTGGACGGATTCTAGCGAGACGTCCTGCGGATCCTGAGATGATTAAGCTTCGAGAAAGAGATGAAAAAGGAAGCGAGTTTCAAATCGAGATGATGGCATGATAGTGAAGGGCGAGAGAATGTGTGTGCGGAGAGTATGAGCGAGAGCGAAGAGACATTATGGAAGAAAGCACATTCATACGTGTATCTTTATGCATCCGGTGTGCAGATAATGCAGGAGACTTTGAAGAACATTCTTGGTGGAATGGGATGAAGAAAGAGATGGCAGTTTCGTTTCTAGGTGCCCTAACTTTTGTCCAGCGGGTGAAGCGAGCATCGGGCCGGAGATGTCTGATTTACTCCTGTTCCGGTGTGGAATTGGGGAAAAGATTACTTTGGATTTTATTCTGAGTCTTCCACGGACTCGGAGAGGCAACATGATGCAATATGGGTGATAGTAGATCGATTATGATGCCTTCATTTCTACCGGTTAATGTTGAGGATTAACAGAAAAGTTGGCCTAATTGTGTGTGGACGAGATAGTGGCTCCATGGGTTCGGTTTCGGTAGTTTTGGATCGAGACCACGAGGTTCACATCCGGGTTTTGGCTTTGGTTTGAAACGGCTAGGTACTACTTCGTTTCGGCCTGACATTTCATCCATAGAGACCCGGATGGCCGGTCGGAGAAAATTTATTCAGGCGTAGAGGATATGCGCGAGAGCTTGTGTGCTGGAATTCAAGGAAAGTTAGGATATTTCCTTAGCACTAATAGGTTTGCCTACAACAATAACTATCAAGCAGGTATAGATATGGCTCCATTTGAGGGCGTTGTATGGCGGGAAATGTGGGACTCGGTGTCTTTGGGATGAGGTTGGTGAGAGAGACTAGTAGGCTGCTGAACTGAGTACGGATCGCCCGAGAGAAAGTGAAAGTTGTTCGTGATGGCAGAAGATAGCAAGAGATGAACGAGAAAAATTATGCGGGACAGGTCGTGAGACTTCTGGTCGAGATAGGTGACAGGTCTTTTTAAGATTTCACCTTGGAAAGGTGTGTTTGAGATTTGGGAGAGAGCGAGGCAGAAGCTTGAGTCAGGAGTATGTGGACCTTATGAAATTATGAGCAAGGTGGGACTAGTAGCTTACAAGATTGATTACCCCGAGTTGTCAAGGATTCATGATCATTCCATGTATCAATGTTGAGAAATATATCCGGGATCCTTCACATGTATTGAGAGAGCAGCCAGTGCAGTTAAAGGAGAATTTGACCTATGAAGAGACACTGGTGCAGATTGTAGATCGCAAGGAACAGGTGTTGAGGAGTAAAGTGATTCCATTAGTTAAAGTCTTGTGGAAGAATCATGAGAGGGAGGCGGCTGCCCAGGAGCCCAGAGGCTCGGATCTTGTGGTGATGCCCTCACTTATTTTAGGATGAGATTCGTTTCATTTCTTTGGAGTTTAGTTTGTTGTTCATTTCGAGACGAAATGTTCCTAAGGAGGAGGATTTTGTAACACCAGATCTGAGAGTGTCTGATGCATGATCTTGTAGGGGTGTATAAGAGTACCAAGTGTCACATTGTAGTATTTTTGGGCCAAGTAGGAAATGAAAGTTTATGGGCCGGAATTTGTGGTATTAAACCCAGTACAAATGTCATTTAGCAAAAGGATATATAAGGCATAATTAAGTTAGAGATTGGCCTGGTAGAGATTTCAAAGTTGGAGTACTGATATTTTAAATGCTTGAACAAATTTACAATTAAGAGGAAAGTTGAGAATTGAAAAGTCAAATTAAGGAAGTTTAAATAGTAAAATAATAATAGTGCAGGAATTTTTGAGGAAGTCTTGAAAATTCTCTAGATCTCCCGGATAATGAAACGGACTGCGCCCAGTTAAATTAGTCTCGCGAAATCTAGTGACCTAGAAAAGTTTAGTTTAAGTAAGAGATAGTCGAGATGTTTTCTGAATTTCTGAGCAACGAGGTTGAAGTGAAAGTGGCAGGAGTTTGAAAATCTCGAAAAGTGAGTATGTAAGAATATTCATTTGGATAAATAAAATTGAAGCCCAGGGACAAAATAAATTGTTTGGGGTGAGAAGCGGTGAGAGAAAAGAAGAAAAGGACATGTGGGTCCCGCCAAAAAAAAAAAAAAAAAAAAAAAAAAAAAAGTTAAAAATGAGCCTCGAATGACGGACGGAGAGAAGAGCGTCGGTGCGTGAGAGAGATTTTTTTAAATTTTCTCTTAATTTATTTCTCAAATCTACGGAAATACGTGTCAGTTTAGTGGATAAGCTTATGAAAAGTGCTCTCCCAGCGACAAAGACTCTGTGTGAGTACCAAAAACACGGGATTCTTGAGAATTGATAAATATCTGCGAAAAACCCAAATTTTAGTTTTCTCGGATCTACGCCATTTTAGTGGTCGCACTTTTTGGGACCAGGTAGGTAAAGTACTCTACGCGACGAGGCTGCGCGTGGACACTAAATCTTGGCTTTAAGTCAAACTCGAAGGTAGGAAATTTTCCTACTTGTGTTATTCGAACTGAAATTTATGTAATGGCTTGAAATATTCTTAGAGCCATAAATTCCAGTCCCAAATTTTTAGGTAGTTTAGGGTACAGGAAATTTTAGGAAATTTTGGGACTATTTTCGGACGATCAGTGAATTTCGGAATTTGTTTTGGGTGGTGGTTAAAATTTCGGGTTTTATTCGAGCAGTCTGGGCCAAGAATTTTCGAAATGTTTTTTGGGTGTTTTTAGACTATATGGAAAGTCCCTTTAGTCCCCTAGAAATCTAGCCATATGCTGTGAATGGCGTTTGGGGCCCACATATTTTAGAAAATTTTTAATTAACACCCAGTGTGCATTACTTGGTTGTCTTGACGTGTGTGATCCTAATACATGGTGTAGGCTAAAAGCAAAGAGCGGGAAAGAAGTTGTGGAGCGTTAACCGAGTTTATGACAAAGGGTGAGTGTTCTACTTCATTTTCCAAATCTTAGTGTATTATTATTGTTATTATAAGCGTTTTGCCTTTGGTATTTCATGGTTTTGAGTTCAAACCATCTTTCAAGCAACAGTAAGTAAATGGTTTCTAAATTGTAAACCATGCCAAGCAATAGTAAGTAAATGGTTTTGAATAATTAAACCATTTTTCAGTATGACGACTAGCGAAAACCATTTTTTCAACGGCAATAAGCAGCGAATGGTTTTCAAAGTGTAAAGCTTTCATTTATAAAAAACTGACAATGACAAGCAAGAAAGTTTGTGAAAAACAGGCCTTCCCTAGTTCTAAGCAAACAAGCCCAGATTGGTATTAAGTGCGTGCCTGCGGTGGTGTTAGGATCTCATACATGCATTTTAGTTTGCGGTCGTAGACTTAGGACCATCATGCATTTAAAGGCGAGTGGCGCATTATGGGAGTATATAAGGTTATGAGCTCTAACTAGAATTATGGTGATGGCGACCCGGATTAATTCCACCATATTCACCGGAAAAAGGTGATGCGGACCCAGGTCCTTCCACCGGCACGGTCGCCGAGGCTTCCGTGTTCGCAAGTCTGATGGCAAATAGGCCTCAGAGTGGTTGATGTTTTATAAGCATAATATACGAGTTTTGAAAAATCAACCATTGGTTCGATTCCTTGAGGCTTCAAGGTTTAAAACAAACGGTTGAGCGAGCTCAGTTTAGATTTCAAAAACGATCGGTTGAGCCCGGCTCAGTGGATTTTAAACAAGCGGTTAGGCCAGGCTCCGTTTATTTTCAAGAATGCGGTTGAGCCCGGGCTCCCGTTTTGTAAAAGTTTTGAGAAACTTTTTTTAAAGCAAAGGTTTGTGAAAGGTTTTAAGAAACTTTCAAAGCGAGATAAAGCAACGAGCAAGAAGTTTTGAAGTTTTATAAACTTCTAAGCAAGCAGAAATGAGAGTTTATAAGCTTAAGAAAAGCCGTAGTAACAAGCAAGTATTAAAGTTTTATAAACTTTTAAAAGCAAGCATACAAAAGCAAACAAGCTAAGAAGAGTTTTAGAAACTTGAAAAGCAAAGAAAAGCTTATGGAAAATATTTGTAAAAGAGAGTTTTACATTTTTGAGATGTTTTCCGGAAAAGCAAAACCTTTTATAAAAGCATACACTCACTGAGCTCGTTTAGCTCATTATTTTGTATTTAAAAACTATTTTTCAGTGGGGACACTCGGTGTTGGAATGGATTAAGATTCTCGACATTTATATCGGTCTTTTGTAATTAAGAATATTGTGTAGGAAATACTTTGAACTTGTATAATGGAGCATGTATGTACATAGAGTAGTTTTTGTGAGAATGTGTTAATTATCTTTGGTTATATTTTGGATATAGTGTAAATTGGATGTATACGAGATTTGGGACATATCCTATATCTGTTATCTTTGTAGAAATTTTATAAAATCATAAGTTTAGAAAAGAAAAATTTTATAGGAGGTTTGGCAAGCGTGCGGCTTGGCACACACGGGGAGTTTCTAGTCGTTAGAGGTAGCAATTTGGGGATTTGTGGAGTGGCCAGACACGCCCGCCAACGGAAGGGGTGGGGGGTGTGTCAGGTGTGCTCGAGGAAGCGGGTTGCCACAACGACTGGGACTTGAGGAAAAATGATACCACGCGAGGTGTTATCGAGCATAAGTATTGTAGCTGACCATGCATGTTCAGAAGCTTAAAGTACATACATATCCGTGATTCAAAGTATTAAATAGTTGATATTTTTGGAAATTACGTGTATGTCAAGTAGGAGACGTAGAATTAGATCCACAGGAGAGTTATTCCGGCGGTTCAGGCGATCTGTAGTACTGTGAGAGATGAGCCGTGGTTGGTTCCATCACCCAGCCTCTATGAATCGGCCTCCGGCTGATGGGTTAGGCGGACTATACGGGCCACCGGAGAGGGGCTGAGTGCGGGATTGTTTAAGCGGAAATGGTGCACCAGTTAACGTAGATAGTAGTCATAGCGACGTCGCGATCATGACCTCACAGCCACCTAGAGAGGTTATGGAAGAGCAGGGAGGTCGATAGAAATCTAATTTGGGCGCCAAATAATATGTGGTGGTGATCGAAGCGGCTGGTGTAAGCTGGTAAAGATAAATAAAGTTTACGGAGTTATGGGCTGCACAGATGAGCAAAGAGTCTTGTTTTCCAGTTGTCTAATGGAAGACAGGGCTAAAGATTGGTGGGATGCCATAGAAAGGAGGTATCCTGATGGTATAGCATGAGACCAATTTCAACAAGAATTCACTGACCGATTCTTTCCTCAGAGTCATAAGGATTCAAAAATTGAGGAGTTCTTCAGGATTGAAACGAAAGAACGTGTGGTGTCGAGAATATGAGAAGAAGTTCTCGGAATTAGTTAGATTGGTTCCTATATTCAGCGGATGAAGTCTGGGAAGTGCAAAAGGTTTTATCAGGACTTCACAGCCTGGAGAATCGAGTGCATTTTATCGGTGGTTCCTCGAGAATGGAGTTTGGGGACTTAGTGAGGCAGCTCTAAGAGTTAGCGAGCGAGGGTTATGGTAGAGTGCGGGTGGGAGCTATCTCTGAGTGGGGATCTGTTGAGCTCAGGTTGCTGTGATGGCACCCCCAGTATTCACTGTATGTCATGTGTCGAAGCGACACCATGGGGAGTGTGGGGAGATTCGGTGCGAGTGTTTCATTGTGGCCGGAAGGCCATTGTGCGGGAGTGCCCTCGGTGATTGGTCTGGGGTATGGAGTGGCTGATCCCCAGTAACGATGAAGATGAGCGCCTGAAGTCGTCGGGGAGAGGTTCCCCAGCGAGGCGTGGTGGTGAGGTGGCCGTGGTAGAGCGGCGGTGCCCGGGGATGCGACGAGCCTGGCGTCGGGCGGAAGTATATCTTTGTGACCCGGCGAATGCAGTCTGTCGGATGTGGTCAGTATTCTATCCTTGATCATGATGCGCATATACATTAGTGGACCCAGGAGCTACGCATTCATTTGCATCGAAGCCATTCTTAGATCGTTTCGAGATAGAACCCGACCATTAGAGATTAGGTATGGGAGTTTCCCTTCATTTGGAGATCGGGTTATTCTCGAGACGAGTAGTCGGAGATAAGTAGAGTTTTGATTGAGGACGAATTCCCGACGGATCTTGTGGCCTTAGATATGAGGATTTTGATGTGGTTCTCGGCATGGTTAGCTATCTCGCCATAGAGCCTAATAGATTGTTATAAAAGGAAGTAAAGCTGAATGACGAGAAATTGGAGGTAAAAGTTCAAGGGATTCACGTAGAGTTAATCTTCTGTATGATCTTCGCCATGGCGGCGCAGAATCTTTGCGTAAGGGTTGTCGGGGTATCTGGCTTATGTGGTGACGGGGAAGGAGGGGACTATATTGGATGAGATTCCGGTTGAGTAGGAACGAGATGCATTCTAGATGATAATGCGGGATTACTCTAGAAAGGAATTGGAGTTCTACCATTGATTTGATCGGGGTGACCCATTTCCATTCCTCCTTATAGGATGGCTCTGTGAGTTGAGAGAGCTTGAGCTCGGAGTTGGAAGAATTGTTAAGTAAGGGATTTATTAGACCCCGACATATCCCCATGGGAGCTCCGGTTCTTCGTGAAAAGATGGGAGATTTGCGTGTATAGATTACAGTGACAAAGTTACCATCCATGATCAGTATCACTCCACGGGATCATTCTGAGTTATTCGATCGGCTCGAGGGGTCAGTATGAGATAGATTTGGTGGGTATCATCAGTTGAAAGTGCGTAGGGTGATGTTCCCCAGAGCGCATTGGGACACGCTACGGACATTATGAGTTTCTAGTGATGCCGTTTGGCGATAATGCTCCGGCGTTTATGGATTTGATGAGCCAGGGTATTCGGTAGAAGTATTGGATCGGTCGTCATAGTCTGATGATATCTGAGTATTGGTGCTGATTCGGAGAACACCAGGCTTTGAGGATTGTGTTATGATTTTAAGGAGAAGCGGGTTCATGTGCGAGTTGGTAGTGTCGGGTTTTGACATGGTGCAATTTTCTAGGTCATGTCATTCGGTGATGGGGTGGTGTGATCCCAGAAAATGAAATTTGTGGTAAGTGGAAACCGCGAAGGAATGTCGAGAATTGAAGCTTCCTTGGTTTAGCGGGGATATTATAGGAGTTTGTTGAGGGGTTCTCGGATGCTTAGCCCCATGACCCGGTATGAGGAAAGATGTCAGTATGATTGGGTGGTGCACGCCGGCGGAGTTCGAGGAGTTGAAGGGTGGGTGACTTGACTCGGTTCTGGCTTTACTTGATAGGGAGAGATGGGTTTAATGGTTCTGAGTGATGCTTCCGTGAGCCTTGGTTGTGTTTTGATCTTGAGAATGATAGGTGGTATATGCCTCTGAGCGGTTGAAGAAGCATGGGGAGAATTACTACACATGACAGAGCTTGCGGTCGTGTTTGCTTTGCAGAAAGATATGGAACATTGCCTGTGGTGTTCCTTGCGGGATCTTCTGGATCATAGTGTTTAATATTTTCACCCGAAGAGCTAAGCTTTGGCGAAGAAAGATGGCAAGGTTGATTAAGGACTACGGCTTGTACTATTGGTACCATCGGGGAAGCTAATGTCCGTAGCGGATGCACTTGAGTAGGCTGACAAGAGAGTTCTTTATCTCTGTGAGATCGGGTTATCTTCCAACATTTGGTGAATCCCAAGAGCTTTATGGGTGATATTGGAGGCTGAGGATTCGGGGGCCTTGGTAGCCATTTCATGTTAGACCTCTCTTAGTGGACCCAGTTCCTAGCGGACGTCAGATCCCTGAGGATGATTAGCCGAGAAGAGATAGAAAAAGGAAGAAGCGAGTTTCAATCGAATGATGGCATGATAGTAGAAAAGGACGAGAGAATGTGTGTGCGGAAGTATGGCGAGGCGAAGAGACATTATGGAAGAAGCACGTTCGTACGTATCTTTATGCGTCCGAGGTAGTACCAAGATGTGAGGAACTTTGAAAGAACAGACATTGCGGGTGGAATGGGATGAAGAAAGAATAGCGAGTTGGATTCAGGTGCCTAACACGTCGGTGAAGAAGCGAGCATCGAGAGGCCAGCGGGGAGAGATCTGATTACTCCACATTCGGTGTGGAATTGGGAAAAAGATTACTGGATTTTGTTCTGGTCTTCCGGACCGGAGAGGCAACATGATGCAATATGGGTGATGGTAGATCGATTAACGAGTGCGCTCATTTATACGATTAATGTTGAGGATTCTTTAGAAAAAGTTGGCCTAATTGTATGGGCGAGATAGTGAGACTATGGGTTCGGTTCGATAGTTTCGGAATCGAGTTGAGGTTCCATCGAGGTTTTGGCTGCGATTTTACCAAACTGAGTACTTCGCCTTCATTTATTACCGACATTTCATCCTCCCGGGCAGATGGCGGTCGGAGGGGACTATTCGAGGCGTTAGAGGATATCTTGGGAAGCTTGTGTCTTGGAATTGAAGGAAGTTGGGATCTCCTTATATGGCATGGGTTTAACAATGTATGGCCAGTATAGATATGGCTCCATTTGAGGCGTTGTATGGCAGGAAATGTGGGACTCCGGTGTCTTTGGGATGATTGGTGAGAGAGAAGGCTGTAGGCCTGAACTGAGTACGAGATCACGAGGAAAGTGAAAGTTGTTCGTGATAACTTGAAGATGGCAAGAGATAGACGGGAAAATTATGGGTTCAGCAGTACGTAGAGACCTAATTGAGATAGGTGACCCGAGTCTTTTAAAGATTTCACGCTTGGAAGATGTGTTGAGATTTGGGAAAGCGAGGCCCGAGCTTCTGGTCAGGGTATATTGGACCTTGTAAAAATTATGACGGTGGGACTAGTAACACAATTGAAGTTACCCCCGGGTTGTCAAGGATTCATGATACATTATGTATCAATGTTGAGAAATATATCCGGGATCCTTCACATGTATTGAGAGAAGCGGCCAGTACAGTTAAAGGAGAATTTGACTATGAAGACAAGTGCGGTGTGGTCATGAGAGCGGTGTTGAGGAGCAAGTGATTCCATTTAGTTAAAGTCTTGTGCGGAAAGAATCATGAGGGAAGCGGCCGCAGGAACTGAGGCTCAGTGCGCCTTGATGCCTCACTTATTTCTGGGATGAGGTGTTTCGTTTCATTTCTTTTGGAGTTTAGTTTATTCATTTCGAGGACGAAATGTTCCTAAGAGAGGGAGGGATTTTGTAACACCGATCCAGAGAGAGTGTACGATTCTGTGATCTTGTGAGGTGTGTAAAGAGTACCGAGTGTCACATTGTGAGTATTTGGAGACTAAGTGAGGAAATGAAAGTTTATGGAACCGGAATTTGTGGTATTAAACCCGAGGTACAAATGTCGACATAAAAGGATATATAGGCGTAATTAAGTTAAGTGTATAGGAATTTCAAAAGAAGTTGAATTGCAATATTTAAATGTGAAGACAAATTTACAGTTAAAGGAAAGTTGAGGGGGTGAAAGTCAAATTAAGGGAAGTTTAAATAGTAAAATAATAATAATGAATTGCCAGAACTTTTCAGGGAAGTCTCGAAAATTCTCTAGATCTCCCCGGATGTGAAACGGACTGCGCCGTTAAATTAGGTCTCGCGAGAAATCTAGTGAGCCTAGAAAAGTTTACGTTAAATTCAGAGATAGTCGAATATTTCTGAATTGCAGACGACAGGGTTAAGAGTGAGGAAACCAACAAGCGGATTTAGAAAAATCTCGAAAAAATTGCAAGTATATAAAGAATATTCATTTAGGATAAATAAAAATTGAAAGCAGGGACAAAATAAATTGTTTGGGGCGCTGAAACGAGGCAGAGAAAAGAAAGAAAAGGGACATGTGGGATCCCACTTAAAAAAAAAAAAAAAAAAGTTAAAAATCAAACCTCAGATGACGGACGGAGAAGGCGTCGGTGCGTGAGAAGATTTTTTAAATTTTCCTGTGTTTGTTTGCAGAATCTACGGAAATACGTCGTCGGATTTCGTGGGATCATGTGAAAAGTGCTCTGTGACAAGAGCTGCAAGCGTGATGCCAGCTCTGAGTTTCACGAAATTGGGTAAATATCACGAAAAACCCAAATTTTAGTTTTCTCAGATCGCCATTTAGTGGTCCGCACTTTGGGACCAGTAGGTAGGATTACTCTACCCAGCGACGGGAGGCTACGCGTGGACACTAAGATCTTGGCTTTAAGGCGAGCTCGAAGAGGTGAAATTTTCTACTTGTGTTATTTAGAGCCTAAAGACTATATGTGTGAAATATTCTTAGAACCATAAATTCGGTCAGTTTTGAAGCCCGAGTTTAGGAATTTTCAGGCCTTAGGAAATTTTGGGGTATTTCAGGACTGATCAAGGGCTAATTAAGGCATTTTGGACAATTTTGGTTAAAATTTAGGATTTTATTGAGACGATGGACGGGAGTACCGAAATGTTTTTGGGTGTTTTAGACTATATGGAAAGTCCCTTTAGTCTAGAATCTGCCATGTGCTGTGAATGGCATTTGGGATTTTTATATTTTAAATTTTGGTGTAGCACCCAGTGTGCAAATTGCTTGGTTGTGGCGGCGTGTGTGATCTAGCCATCGAGTGTGTGAGCTAAAAGCAAAAGGCGGGAAAGTTGTGTTGTGCTCAAGTTTAGCGAGCAAAGAGGTGGAGTGTTCTAAACTCATTTTCCAAATACTAGTGTATTATTATTATTATTATATTTGTTTTGCTTATTTGGTATTTCGTGGTTTGAGTTGAACCATCTTTCAAGCAAGCAAGTAAGTAAATGGTTTCTAAATTGTAAACCATCTTTCAAGCAACAAGTAAGTAAATGGTTTGAATAATTAAACCATTTTTAATAATGACTGTAAGCAAAAACCATTTTCCAATGACGAAGCAGCGAGCAAATGGTTTCAAAGTGTAAAACCATTTATAAAGAGCAAGCGACAATGACAAGAGGGTTTGAAAACCAGGCGCTTGCAGTTCTGTGAGCAAGCCAGGTCGAGAGGTATTCCGTACGTGCACGGTGGTGGGATCTCATACATGCATTTAGTTTTGGTCGGCAAACTTGGGACCTCCATGTCGTTTAAGGAATGGAATTGCGCGGTATAGAATATATAAGGTTATGAGCTCTAACTAAATTATGGTGATGGCGACCCGAGGTCGAATTCCACCATATTCACCGGGAAAAGGTGATGCGGACACGAGTCCTTCAAGCACGGTCGCCCGAGGCTTAGAGTGTTCACTAGAGATACGATGAAATAGGCCTCGATGGTTGATGTTTTATAAGCATAATATCTGAGTTTTAGAAAAATCAACCATTGGTTCCGTTCGTGGAGCTTCGGAGAGTTTTAAAGCAGCGGTTGAGCAGAAGCTCCCGGGTTTGAATTTCAAAGCGATCGGTTGAGCAACTCGTGGGATTTTCGCCTGTGGTTGAGCCGAATAGTTTATTTTCAAAGGGAATGCGGTTGAGCCCGGGCTCCTGGGTTTTATGAAAAAGTTTGAGAAAACTTTTTAAAGCAAAAGGTTGTGAAGGTTTAGAAAACTTTCATTGAATAAAGCAAGCAAACAGAAGTTTTAAGAAGTTTTATAACTTCCATGTGAAACAGAAATGAGAGTTTATAAGCTTTAAAAAAAGAGAAAAAAGCAAAGCAAAGCAAGCAAGCAAGTATTAAAAGTTTTATAAACTTTAAAAGCAAACAAGTCTGTGAAGCAAGCTAAGAAGAGTTTTAGAAACTTGAAAAGCAAAGAAAGCGGAAAATATTTAGTAAAAAAGGTTTTACATTTTGAGATGTTTGGGAAAAGCAAAACCTTTTATAAAAGCATACACTCATGACTCGTTTAGCTCATTATTTTGTATTTAAAACTATTTTCGAGTCTGAACCTCAGGATATTTGGGGCAGTTAGGATTCTCTGACATTTATGTCAGTCTTGTAATTAAAGAATATTGTGTGGAAATACTTTGAACTTGTATAATGGAGCATATGTATGTACATAAGTAGTTTTGTGAGAATGTGTTGGTATCTTTGGTTGCCATATTTTGGATATAGTGTAAATTGGATGTATACGAGATTTGGGACATGTCACATGTACATTTGTTATCTTCTTAGAAATTTATAAAATCATAAGTTTAGAAAAGAAAAAATTTTATAGGAGGTTTTAGCAAGCAATGCGGCCGCTTCCCGCGGGAGTTTCTGGTCGTTAGAGGTAGCAATTTTGGGGATTTACGATGGAGTGGCGGCTGCATGCCCCTTTGGAAGGGGTGGGGGTGTGTCAGTGTCGTTGTCCTTACTCCTTACTCCTTAATAGGTATGAGAATGGGGAAAGCATTTACTATTAGTTGGGTTCGTCTTGGCCATTGGTTAGGTAATCCGAGCGGTGGGATTGCTCCTTTGTTGTGACTTTAAGTTATTACGCTGTGGTGAGTGGAACGATTGGGCCACACTAAAATTTCATTTTGGTAAGGTGAGGATGAGTCTTTGTTTTGGACAACGCGAGACACTCACACGGCTCGAGGTTGGTGCAGTTGTTCTGACAGCACAGCATCCTTCCATTGGATCTATTTATTGTAATTATGTATTCCATTTTAGGGTATTTCGAGTCATTACGCTTCAACTCAAAATGTTCTGTCGGATCTTGCCGGTATGATCAGCTTGACAAGGTGCGGGAGAGACACTCCTAAGGGGATTTGTTCTGAAACATGCAAATGCATGACAAAAAAATTTCGACACATGGTAAAAAGGACGAAAGACAGTGAATTAACTATTATGTGAAATGATTGTTTTAACCCTACCTTGTAATAGCAATATATTTTAGGAAAAAAAATAAAAATCCTTGACATTCATTCTCTCGGCCTCGACTCCCCACTATTTTTTAATTAAATTAGTAAAGTAAGAGTTTGACTAATTATCATTTCTATTATTCTCTCATGTTTCAAATAAAAATTGTAGTATTTTATCGATCTACATTATATTCTATTGATATTTGTATTGTTTGTGATTTTGAAAGAAAATTAAACAAAATTATCTAGAAATTTATGGACTAGTAAAAGAGGGATTATGGCGAGAAATAGAATTTAGTGTAATGAAATATTTAGTAAGCAATTAAAGAGTTGGTTCAAATTAAAGAAACATTATTAAAAAGCGTCCACAGTTTTCATTAAGCTATCAAAATTACTACTCCTAATTACCTGATAAATGTAATGTTGATAATTTTTTACTTATCCTTAAATTACTGCAACAAATGGTCTTAATTAAAATTTAAAAATAAAACAAAAATAAGCTTACTTTGTGTTTTGTTTCCAAGGAAGAAGTGAAATGAGGTGTGTTGGTGTCTCTTGATCTACGACAAAAATGTTCTTAATCAAAATTTGAAATAAATTTATATGTGTTTGTTTCCAAGGAAAAATGAAATGAAATGGGGGTGGTTTGTTTGTGGGTGCCTTCTTTACTTCACAATGCATCAATGAAGCCATATCATCATGATCATCAGCAGCAAGGGGACTAGACATCTGATTAGGAAGAGAGGTGTCTTTATGATTCTCACCAAATATGTTTGCATCGAAGGAAAATCGGGGACCTCCTTGTAGTGTCAGCAGGGGGACTAGACCGTGGGTCCCGAGGTGATAGGGAGCAGGAACGTTCGTGGAATGCCCAGTAGAGTAGAGTTAAGTGGCATGGTGGTATTTGCATTAAGGATTTTCTGATAGTCTAGTACTGCTCTTAATTCCAAGTTAAGGCTTTTGATGTAGTTCTGGAAAAGGGTGCTTTGTCTTGGATACTTAGAGCGACATTTCCTCCTTGAGGCTGTCTTCTTTATAGATTCAATGGTTTTTATGGGTTTTCTGTTCTTCTTTGCCTCTTTGCAATTTCCGCCACTTGTTTCCCCATTTACGCATGGGCTTGATTAGAATCTTGTCCTCCTCTTTACTCCATATGTACTTAACGTATCCAAAAGCTGTGATATATGATTCACTTTTATATGTATATATAGATGATGGTCAATAATTGGGATGGACTGAAAATATAGTTAAGTGTGATGACTAAGTATTTTACCTTTAGTGAGGTCGAGTTGACCATATGTGAGTCTGTGGCTTGATGATGGTCGAGTTTTAAAAAAGATCAGCTTAAGATATAACCATAGGGTCCACTAGTTATAGTGTCTCCTGTTTAATACATGCATACTATTAAAAAAAAAAAGTGCATCCTAGACTTTAATTTCTTTTTTTTTAAATGTTTTTTATTCTTAAAATGTTTAATTTTTTAAAAAGATGAATTAGATTTTGAATCGTCAATTCAGTTTTAACCCTTTCAGGCATGTGTCTTATGTTGCACTTAAGCATTAGTAGCTATCAGAGCTTTTAGAGAACTATGATGATTGCATATATTTCCTTTTTCTACCTTAAGGATGGAAAATGAGTATATATAAATTAATCTCTCCATAGAAAACCCAAATATTTTATGTTCCATTTTAGGAGGTATAGTGTTTTATTCATGTATATATTTCTATATATGGTGATGTATGCATGACCATATAGTAGGGGAAAAGAGAACATAATTTTTTCTAATTAAGCTACGAATTTGGAATATTGGATGGCCCCAACAAACGAGATGGTGGAAGACATTAATATCGAGGCATTTGGGTAATGGACCTGAGGTTTTGATTGATGGAAGGAAAAAACCCTGAAATATTCCTATTAATACTATTCTTATTTTCCCATCAACAAAAAATCAATAACCCAATACTACCAATTACAAAAACCATGTTACGCTCGACTAATTATCCAATAGATTCGAAATGTTTTCCTTACTTGTTGCCCTAATTAACATTAGCGAACTTGAAGAGAACCATACTTTATAACCATCGCCCCTTCTTCATCAGCCCGGGTGGTGAGTTATAGTACTTACTATGGTGGAAAACCTCACCTGTCGGTGTTTCGAAGGCTTGATGAGAAAGCGAGCTAGAATTATTTCATAAAAAAATTGATTTATATAATAATTCCGGATATTTCTAACATTAATTTTATTGACTTTTATCAATCTTTTGTTACTGTCAGTGAAAGCACGAGCTCGAGAGGTGTTGTTTAGAGTTAGTGCTTGGTGCCATTGGTTCCAAGCAGTGAATGACCCACACGAGAATGGAAGATTTACACATATGAAGTTGGAACCGCCATAACCCATCTTCATTTTCCTTTAAAGAGAAGAAAGGTTCTTGGCTAATATATATGCATCCTTTAACTACTCAACAAAGGTGTCAATGATGAAGAATAAGAAATTTCTAGCATTTCATGTTGTCGCACATACCCGATATAGTCTCTTCAATAGTTCTACTATGACTAGTCCTTGATCGTTACAACGAAAATTCTCTTAGTGGTGAGTGAATCCGGGTATCCACTAGTGCTTTTGTATACTATTTCTCCGCTTAGTGGTAATGCATTAGGCGGTGATCAATGGCGACCAAATACGATTGTTTAGATATAGAAGTCTTTCATATAACAACTTGCATACATTGAGCATTTTTATTTCTTTGATAAGTCTTTTTTCTGTGCTTGGAAAACAAAATTCCTACTATCTCTTACTTCTATACAGACCATTGCTGTATGGGCCGGGCTCGAGAGACATCTAAACATCTGTCTTAGTGAAATGTGGAGTTTGAAACATGGAAACCTTTTTTTTTTTTTTTTTGTTTGATGAGCAACATGGAAACCATATATGTAGACATGAGATTTCAGCATGGCATATGGAATGTGAGTTCTAACCTTCAATTGATGGAATTGTTGACACACCCCCATCCTTCTTGCGGTGTCTTATTGCCTCATAAATCCCCAACCATTACTTCTAACGACTAGAAAATCCTATGAATAGAAGTCGTATTGCTTACTATAAACCGTTAAAAAAATTTTTCCTTTTCTAACTCGTGATTTGCTAGAATCTCGGCAGCATAAGCTGCGTAAGGACATATTCCAAATCACGTAACCTGATTTACCTTTGTTCCAAATATGGCGGTAATGGCGTTCCTTGAGAGGCCTCGGGCTCAACATTTCACAACTACTCTATGTACGTACATATGCTTCCACCTCTGATTCAAGTATTTCCTTATAAGAGATTATGAATAACGACAGCGATACAAAAGTCGGGAGAATCTGCTAATAACAGGTGTTCGGCGTGCTGTGCACAGGAAAATAGTTTTAAGCAGCAAAAATAATAGGCTAAACGAGCTCGGTAAGTGTATCTTTATAAAATGTTTGCTTTTTTCTCAAAACATCTCAGCTGTAAAACTCTCTTCTGAAGATATTTTCCAAAGCCTTGCTTTGCTTACTTTGTTTGCTTTGCTAAAAGTTTCTAAGCTTTTCATAACTTCTTGCTTGCCTTAAAAGTTTCTAAAACTTTTCATAAATCTCTGGCTTTAAAAAGTTTCCAAAACTTTTTATAAACACGAGCACAGGCTGTTGCTTTAAAATAAAAGCAGTTGCTGGGCTCAGCGCTTGTTTTAAAATAAAACGGGAACTGGGCTCAACCGTTTGCTTTAAAATATAAACCTGCGGGGGCACAGACCGGCCCAGGTCTCTTACCGATCAGTTGATTTCAAAGCTTTGTATAAAACATGGTTGCCGTCATCAACCCACTTTGCGGAGGCCTTCCGTTCTTTGTGCCTGAGTGAACACGAGGCACGGGCATCGAACGTGCTTGGGTGGAAGGACACAGATCCACATCACTAGGTGGAAGAGCCTTGGATGGATTCCCCTTTTCCGGTAATATGGTGGAATTGACCTTGGTCTCGTCTAATTTAGCTAGCAGCGTTAACCTTTATATGCTCGATGCGTGCCATGGTCTCCTTTAAAATGCCATGATGCATGAACCAAGTTTCTTGACGATGAAATCTAAATGCATGAATGATATCCTAACACCACCCAGGTACGTACGGAATACCTCTTCTTGTTATGTATGGCCAAGGATTTTAAGTTGGAAACTTGTTTTATAAAATATATTTTATTTTCTTGCTTGCTTGCTTGCTCTTTGAAATATGGTTTTAAAACTCAAAACCATTGCTTTCTTTTTAAAAGTAGGTTGAATACATCAAAACCATTACTTGTTTGCTTCTCCCATATGGTTTACATCAAAAACCATTATTTGCTTGCTAAACTCATTGCTTGCTTTAAAATATGGTTTACCATCAAACCGTTAAATAAGGTGTAAAAAGCAGGTTCTGATAATACAATAGTATTTGAAAAAGGTTTGAACACTCACGCTTTCTCTTACAAAGGCAGGCACGACTCACAACTTTCCCAGCCTTTGCTTTTAGCTACACACTTTCAGATTCTGACGAAGACGTGTCGCTTATTAATCACATAAACTTAACATACTTCATAGACTTTAGTCACTTAACATTTACTCGCACTCAGCTGACGAGTGCTCGTTTTCATTGAGTTCCAATCTTCTTTAAACCTCTCTTAATCATTTAGTAAGGTTCCCATACTAACGATGTATGAATTTGGGCTTAAATATGAGAAACTCTGAAAATGCGGGCTTTTGGACCTTTAGTGCAGGTGCCCTTGTGTTTGAATCTTGGGTGCAGACACATTACGTATGGTGTGCCAGTACCACTTGTCTTGATACCGGTACCAATTGGGTTACGTATGGTGATGGGGTACCACCTGTTTAATGCTGGTACCACCTCATTAGTTTGCCGAAATATTTGCCTTTGCTCTTTTGGTACCATCTTTCTTCATGCAAACTTCTACATTCCATAATACCTCAAAGATCGACATGGAATGCTCAAAACAACTCCCTGACACTTGAATTGGTGATTGGAACTTCTTATTACCAATACAGGTAAAAATTCAGAATTCAGCAGGTCCACAATTCATACAACCCATGTTAGAATTTTGATGGATTCCATGTTTATTCTATACCGATTAGGTTTACCCACATAACTTGACAATTACAGGGTTAGGATGATACCACTTTAAAACCACAGAGCAAGACATGTCTCCATGCAAAACCTTTGAAATCGAAAATACACATGATTAAAACACAACATACCTTTTTCCTTTTATGCCCTTCTTCTTCCTCTTCTTCCTCTTCTTCCTCTTCTTTTCTCTCTTCTCATGGTTGCCCCAACAAAATGAGACCAAAAATGAATTTTGGTTTGTCTCACCTCTATTTATAGTCTCATGTTTCCCCTAATTGCAATTAAGTCCTTAGTCACTTTAATATTTTTGCACATCAACTTTTGTTATTTTCATAAGGGCCTCTCATCCTCTCAAATTATGGTTTTCACATCCTTTTGGAAAATTACAACTGCCGCCTTACAGCGTAACATTAGGGTTCGATAAATTTATCATTCACCATTCATCTGACAATGACTCCCCAGCAATACAATGACATGGTGCATCTATGTGCCCCTACGGTTTACACTCGTCTGTACATTCTCGGGACGGGCGTTACCTTATTCTTAAGAGATTGTCCTTGTACTCTTGACAAGAGCATCTTTGTGAAAGCAGAAAAATTCAATTTTTAAGAAAGGAGTAAGAAAGCGATAATTTGGAGTGGAAAATCAGGATTTTCTAGATCTCAAGTACAAATGGGGACTCACCTTTGAAATGAGTCTTGAAATCTAGCTACCACGTCGAATTCCATTGAATTAGAGATAGTGGAATCTCACGTTTTCGAGGCATCAAGGGTGGTCACAGGACACTTCAAGCTCACGATGCGCCGTGTGTCCAAGTGTAGGATGGAGTCAAATAATGGCGCAAGTGGGACCGCAGGAGACATGTGGCAACATGGTTAGGTGGAAATCGAGTGATGGATATGGTGATAAGGGAAATCCAAGGAGCCACTTAAGTGACACTTGGTAAGTGAGAGGAAGTCATGACCCATTCTTGGCCCAATAGGTTTGGGAGAGAAGGAAAGAGAAAGGAGTTAGAAATAGAGGCTCTGCCTTCTCTTTAGATTTTGTGATCTAATTAGTCATATCCGCAGACCCGAGGCAAAGTTGATCCCCATTTGAAGAGCTGCGCGTAGATGCAGGGGTTGTGGGTTCGACAACTCAGGTGAGAGGTGTTCTCCTACTCGGTTATTTCTTGTTTAAATGCCATGAAAATGGTTTGGGAGTTGTGAAGTAGAGAATGGTCGTTTATTTTGGTCCCGAATAAATGGGAGCGAATGTGATGAGGATTGTCGCGGGCCAGACAAACTGATTAGGCATTAAGCAGTCGAAGAACTGATTTTGGGTAGAAATTGTCCATGAAACGCCTTGTTATTGCTTGATATGAATAACATGTTTGATGTGTGGAGAATGAGATTGTTGATGCATGCTAAATTGATGTGTTAACATGATTGTTTGAATTATATGAAATATAATTGTGTAAGAATCATTAGAATTGCATATATGAATTGCCATCATTGCATTCATGTGCACAGTTACATCGCATTGGAAGTCGAGATTGTGGGTGCGGTATGGTTGTTCACCATTCTTGGTGGAATGGAGTGATGAGCTCGTATTTTGAATGACGTCGATAAATGACTCATGGTTGAACATAAGTGAAATAATTAATGTTGGGCGAGGAAGCGAAGGGGTCGTTAATCTCTCGGGTGAAAAGCACGGAACATGAGTGTAGAATGCATGGCGTGAGCCAAATTTGCAATATGGAGTGTAAAAAGACCAACGATGTAGTAAAGGATTACATTGCTTGAGAATTAAGACACCACGATTAACACCTTAGACCGAGTTGTGTGATAGGAGTCGGGATTGACTTGGGATGGGTTGCCCATTGGCACTTGCAGTGGGTATTGGTGAGCCGGTAAGGGCTCGGTATATGTGTATCATTGGTGCTGCGGTGACGATTAAGGTCACACTTGGCATAGGCATGTGTGAGGGAGTCGGTGAGTGACTCGGGATATGGGCATAATGACATTCAAGCATGACATATGACATTCATGTAGACATTTTACTTGGATGTGTGGACATTTGTGATGGGTACAGGCATGTGTATTTTAGGTTAGGAGTAGCTTATGTAGGAAAATACAACTACTGGGCATTGCTCACCCCGTAGTGGGATCCCTTTTCGGGTATGAGGTATTCGGGAAGGCTGCGCCAGCTAGAGAATTTGCTTTGAAGAATTAACTCATGTTTGATACATGTAATAGGAGTGTAATTGATACATGTTTGTATAGGAGTGTAATTAACTCTTGGGGAGTATTGTATAGTTGGTTATATTTTGGTGAGTATAGATATATGGGCTTGACGTGGCCATTTTTACTCATGTTTGAGTCTCGGGTAAAGAGACACTCATTTTGTTCCATTGAGACACTCAATGGCTACATGTATTCCGCGAGTTGACGGGTCGTCAACGAACCCCACGAGTTTAGAACTGCATGCTACCTTTCAGCGGTCCTTCCTAAGAGCTGAATCATTTGCCCCAGAAAACTATTGTTCTTGGCGGAGGTTTTAAAGCACGAAAAAGCCGTACTCTTGGCTAGGGATGAAGAGCTGCAAGATGAAATATCTTGTTGCGATGTAAAACAAAATTGCAAAATGAAGCACTGCACAAAGATGTAATATATTGTCACTAAATGCTAAGAAAAACAGGAGATTAGCTTAATCTTCCACAAAAAATTTAGATGTCCCCTTAATAAGAAATATTCAACCTATGATATATAAATGCGAACTTATGAATGAAATAAACCATTGGCTGAAATTCGAATAAGCGATAAAAAAACATTCCGGCCTTTAGTTTGTTTGAAAGAAGAGGTATGGCCGGGTCAGAAGAACTCCTTGGATTTCTTTTTGGGACCCCTCCCGGCTTCTTGATTTAAAGAAAGCTTGATGAAGAGCTTCTAGACTATGGTATCTTTTCAGTGCAGCTTCTTGGTTTGACTTATGTAGGAGATTTCTTGACTATTTTGGTACGCTAAAGATCTGAGAGTTTCTTTTTTTTTTTTTTTTGTTTTCCATATTTAAGGAAAATAGATCTGTTAAGAAGGCATTAAAGTCTGCCCCTTATAAGTCCCCAATATTTGTCCTTTATGGGAAGATTTTTGTTAAAGGCCCTACGAGTCGATGAATATTAGAATCCCGAAACAACGGTGGATGAAGATGTGCTCCACATATGTAAAGAATCATGTTTACGCCAAACTGACACGATTAACGAGACTCCTAGACCCTCTCTTGATGGTGGTTGACGACATCTTCTGTCGGCCTCCACCCAAACAAAGCCCGATCTTTGATGTTGCCCTGGAATCGAAGACTCCTTATCAGGAGGATGCCACCTTATGAGATGACGAAGACATGTAGGATTTGAACTAGGGCATCCCTTTCTTTGAGATCATCGACCCGACATATTTTGCAATAGCACAGTATACATGCTAAATTCATTTCAATTTAGAGCTGCCTAATCATATTAGGGTATGTGTTATCATTACCTAAATTTCTTTTTAATAGGCAAGGAAATTCGTGAAGGAAAATGAGTATCACAGGAGCATACCCAGAGCCCGAGGCAGTGCGAATACTGAAAATTAATTTTAGAAAATGGATAAAATGGTAATTTCGGTCAAAATGGAATTTTCTAGATATCCCGGATGTGAACGGACTTCAGATTTGGAATGAGTAACTGCCAATCTAGTATACATTAATTTTCGAGGCAGGTCGAGATTTCGCGTTTTTATTTAGGGTAGTGTGGGACATGGCACGTGTGAGTGGCTCGAGAGGTGCCACGTGTCGTAATGCCAGAATGAGTTAAACATGAGCTCAAATGGGACCATGAGAGGGGCAGCTTATGTGATGGGTGAAAATCATGGTAGATGGATAAGGATAAGGAAATCCTAGAGCAATGAGCATTGGACATCGACAGTGAGAGGACAATTCTCTTGATGACTTGTTATTACAGGATTGGATGGAGGGAAAGAGAGGAAAATAGAGAGAGAGAAAGAAAAGGAGAAGAAGAAAAGGATTTTAGAGAGAGAGAGAGTCTACCTTATCTACATATTTTCGTGATCGATTAAGTTGAATCAGAAACGAAACCAAAGTTGATCCCCTTTGCGAGCTTCGTGTGGGCAACGTATTGTGGTGTGGCAACTCCGGGAGGTAAGGGTTTTCTTCTACTTGATTTATTCTTTGGCTAAGAGCCATTTTAATGGTTAGGGATGTTAGGGGGGTCCGGAATGGCCGTTCATTCGGTGCCAAAAACTTGGGTAAAGTGGTGAAATCTGAAGTGGTTTGGACGGTCAGGCAGGTGGATTGTATGTGTTTCTTGTATCTTTGATATGTTATTGCTATGTTTTGCATAACATGTTTGTTGTTAGTGTGATTCTTTGACGAGTTCCAGATGGGCTCTTAGGATCGTTTATTAGCCCATGAGCTAATTTTGGTGTTATTGCTATGTGAATGAACAACATGTTGTTTGTGTATGATTTTTAAGTTATTATATACATGCGTGATATGTATTAACATGGATGTGTGAAATGGCATATTGCATTTCATATGCAGAGGTAACCTAGAGCAGTAGGTATGGGTGCATGACATGGCTTTATGGTTGTCAAATGAATTTCATGAGGAGATTTTCCGGAATTGCCTTGGAGAGTTGTCGATAGTTCATCTCGGAGGACCATGAAGCTGTTCGGAGAGTTATCAATTCACCTCGGAGGTTGTCAGTAGAATTTTATCGGAGGAAAAGTGGTATTATGTTTTCAAAGCAAAATCTTTTGTTTAAGCTTAGTGTTTCAGCCTTGGCTTGAGCATGCGTGAGGGAGTTAGTGAGGGCTCGAGATGTAGGAAGGGTGAGTCTCATTCTCATCCATGCATGGCGATTTAGTCGGGACTTGTATATTTACTTGAATGTTTGGTGTGCCATTGCAGAGCACTTAGGTTGGGAGAAGTAACCGTAGGAAAAATTCGACTGCGGGCATTGCTCACCGAGTCGGTGGGATCCCCTTTAGAATGCGGGGAGTGGTGGGACGGCGCTCATAGGCGAGATTATGAGATGGTCAGGCAGTGGCCTTGATTCATGTTTTGTGTATATATTAGAGCGAACTAGTTTTTTAATATATGTTTTCAATGATAAGAGTGATGTAATAACTGCTGAATTTATAAAAATGTATGGTTTGTAGCTTGTATGAGCAGTATGGATGATAGGCCACTATTGGGTCATTTACTCTTATGGGTGATATGAATGATAGGCCTATTGGGCCATTTACTAAATGTATGAGTCTCATGATATATGAGATACATAGGTTTCCATGAGTTGACGGTGGTCAACGAGACCCCAGGAGAATCGGGGTGTCAGTTTACTTTACTCGGGCATGTGTACGATTGCCTTAAGCATTAGTAGCTATCGGAGGCTTTGCGGCTTTTAAGAACTATGATGATTGCATATATTTCCTTTTCTACTAAAGAAGGAAAATGAACATATCTAATTAATCTCCTGAAAACCCTAATATTTTATGTACCATTTAGGGGGTATGAGTGTTTTATTCATGTATATATGTTATATATATGATGATGTATGCATGACCCTTATGGTAGGGAAAGGGAGACATAATTTTTTTCTAATTAAGCTTCTGAATTTGGAATATTGGATGGCTAACAAACAAGAGATGGTGGAAGACATTAATATCAAGGCATTTGGGTAATGGACCTGAGTTTTTATTTAGTAGAAGGAAAAAAAAAAAACCCCATATATCTCCAGATATATATATATATATATATATATATATATATATATATATATATATATATATATATATATATATATATATATATATATATATATATATATATATATATATATATATATAATAATTCATCAATAAACTGTGCGAACATAAAAATCAAAATCAAAAATCAAAATCAAAGGAAGAAGAAAGACAAAAGAAACCTTAATGTTGAAGCATTATGATTGTGCCATCTCTCTCTGCCTTGCTTCCACCATCCTCTTATTCAACATTTTGAGAAATCAAACTCATTTCCTGTCCATGCCGCCCGCGGTTGAATCACGGTGTTCATGTGCATGAGAATGAGAAAACACGTTATCAAAGACATACATTAGAACAAAAGCCGGATTAAAAAAATATATATATTTTCATAGAGTAGAGTTATATAGATCTTCTTTTATTGACTATTATTTTAAATTTCCCACCTGTCTTCTTCAATTGTCCACTGCCCCTTAACCACATAGGGTTTCTTTCTACCTTTGTGTGTGTCTTTTAGTTATTCGAAGGAAACTCAGTTCTTAAGCCAGAATTCATACGATTTTCTTGTACAAACTATTCTCCGTTATGTGACACTTCATCAGGTATAACAAAGTTTCTGGCTTGATTTCTTGACAATTGAACCCACCGCCCCCACCATCTCGCGGAGCGATGGCGCAATGCCAGCTCTCTGATGATGATCTTTCCAATACATATCCTCCTCCTCCTCCTCACACCTCCATTATTGGTTTGGAAAAATTCTTGGCCATTCAACGTTTTCGGTGAAAACTTTAATTAAGTAAACATTGAGATTCATGGAAGACCCACGTATGTGAAGTTTTGAAGGATCCAAATAAGTGGTTTGGACTCGGAGTGGGGGCTTTGAGGAGGCATTAGGCTGGGCGGTATTTCAGGATGGTGGAAATCTTGGAAGAATTTGATGGCGGGGGTTCCCAGAAAAACCACTTCATCCTCCTCGCCTTATATAAAGGTGGTTTCAGGTAATTCTCAGGGTAGAACATTGCTGGCTAAGAGAAGATGAGATTTTCCTTTAACTTTTGTCAAAATCATGAGAGAAAGAAAGAAAGAAAGCACGGGAAAGTGAGAGAAAATTTGTGTGTGTGTGTGTGTGTGTGTTTTGGAGCTACCAGGTTTGTGTGTCGTTGTTCTTACTCCTTATTCCTTAATAAGTATGAGAATGGGGAAAGCATTTACTATTAGCTCGGTTCATCCTGGCCGTTGATTGGGATTAATCCAATGGTCAGGGTTGCTCCACTGTTGTGACTTTGAAGTTCTCTATGGGTAGTGGGAGAGTGGGCCCTACTAAATTTTCCATTTTGGTAAAAAAGGTCAAAGGGATGAGTATTTGATTCAAACAACCGCAGAGACTCACCCTAGCTTAGGTTGGTGCAGTTGTTACAACTTGCTTACTTGGCTTCCTTCCATTGGATCTATTTGTGTATTTTCGTATTCCATTTTAGGGTATTTCCGTCATTACGCTTCAACTTTCAAATATTATTCGGACATTGCATTGACATCAAAGCCGACAAGGTTTAGGAGAACACTCACGAGGGATTTGTTAAAAGCATGCGAAATAAATAGCTTTCAACACATGGTAAAAATGACGAAAGATGGTGAGCGTTTGGATTAAAATAATATTTTTTTAAAATTACAAAAATAATGTATATTTGAAACTATACTACGATAGGGAAATGCGTACTCAATAACAACTTTATAATTTTTTAAAATTCTTTTTAAGGTGTTGCTCATGACACCATTGGTGTAAAAAGAAAGTCACCAAAATTTTATAAGAATAGTAATTTTTATCATTTATTACAAATGAGGGAAAAAGTGGGTGATGAGGATGTTGTGTCGTTTAACTTTTCACGCTTTTGAGTTCTGCCAAAGTTTATATTTTTGGAAAAGGTGTTTGACATCATGATGTCATCGGCGTTTTCTTTTTAAGCAAATGTCATTGTCATCAATAATGACATTTAATTTTAAATGATAATCGCTATTGGTGACATAGGCATTTCTTTCAAACATATTATTTCATATTATTTTTAGTTTAAATAATCTTTTTAGTTTAAATAATTTATCTAAAAAAATCCACTTTTATGCATGACCTTTTAAATAACTTTTTTTTTTTGTGTTTGAGAAAATTTATTATAATAATAATAATAATAATAAAATTAAAGTGACGGTAATTCTTTAAACAAAAAGATTAATAAGATAAATATTAAAAACAATTTAAAATTATTACTATAAAATAAAATAAAAATATAATTTAAAATAATTATATTTTAAATTGATGATTGAAAAACAATGATTTTTATGAAGTTCGATTATTTTAATATCAAATAAGATAATTTTTTTTTAAAAGATTGATAAGGTAAATATAAAAAAAAATTAAAAGAATAATATAAAAATAAAACAACTTAATATAATTTAAAATAAATAGCTTTTAATAATTAATATCAAATATAAAAAAATTGTTTTAATAAGAGATAAACTAATTTAAAATTATCCGTTGAAAAAAATTAGTTTATATTATCTTTTTATTTTAAAATTATCCGTTGAAAAATAATTAGTTTATCTCGGATTATGTCATTTTATTTTATAGTATTCTTTTTAAATTGTTTTTCACTCTTTATTATTTATTTTAAATTATCTTATTTGATATTAAAGTAATGGATATTAAATATAATTATTTTAAATTATGTTTTCCTTTTATTTTTATTATTCTTTTTACAATATTTTCATTTTATCTTATTAATTTTTTTAAAAATTACCATCCGTTAATTTTATTATTATTATTGTATTATTATTATTATAATAATAAATCTCCCAAAGCTCTGAAAACAAGTTATTTAAAAGGGTGGGTAGTAAATATTACCAATTGAATCAAGTAAGATATCATTAATTTTAATAATTTGTGATTTTGATTGATTCAACAAATACATAAAAGTGGATTTATTTAGATAAATTATTTAAATTAAAAACCATAATTTTATATCTTTAAAAATTTGAAATTATAGTAAATCTTGCATTGTAGGCGCTATCTTAATTTTTTTTTATAAAGTCTCTTTCGGGATGGCATTTGTGCGTGGCTTAGAATGAAGTAGATTGTGCATTGGTTTCAAATATACATTATTTTTTAATTTCTTTTAAAAAATATTATTTTAATCAAATTCTAGAGTATTTCATCATTACGCTTCCAACTTTCAAAGTAGCTACCCGATCAAATATTGTAGCGGCGTCAAGCGCTTGATAAGGTTTGAGAGACACTCATGAGGGGTTGTTACAGAGACATGCAAATGCATGACAAAACTTTCAACACGTGATAAAAATAGCGAAGAAATTTGAGCTAATTATTATGCGAAATAGCGTTTTGCACATAAAGCAGTCACTCTAACATAGAAAAAATGGTTGGACTAAAACACTTCAAATAGAAACAATCCAAAAGCATTAAATTGGTAATGTTTAATTTGAGACAAAACTTTTTAGCAAAAGAATTTTGAAGAAAATCAAGTTCCTGAAATTCATAGAACATTCTAATACCCCATGTATCAGCTAAAGCCAAAGCCCTGACCCGATTTTCTTCAAAAATCGGTCTCTAAAGCGTATTCTCTGGAGCTCCCCTGTACCTGAAAAAATGTTCCACTTGTGGGTGAGCTATTGCCCGGTAGTGAAATCACCACAAATGGATTACTCACCTAAGTGCATGTCATTATCAGAGTAAACACACATTCGAACAAATTCGTGATCCTACTTGAATGTCTAAATGATGCCCATGTCCAGGTCCTCATCGACTCCCTCACACTTGCCTAAGCCATGTATGAAACATTATTTTCAAAACAAAGGTATTTGTTTTTTTAACGTAGACTGACCCTCGGAGTATAAGTAATTGGGCTGAGCTCAGATGGTCACATTTAGTGGACAACAAGCACGTGTATATCGATTGGTAGACTCAGGCGATTGATGTTTTTATGGACTACCCTCCCGATGTTGTAACGGACACACTCCCGGAGTAATTATTATTAGTCAACCTCGAAAAATTCTCTCGATAACCCATCATGCACTCACTCATACTGTTCTAGGGTGCCCCAGTGCATATGGAATGCATGATACCAATTACAATACAGTTTATATAACACATGAAAATATATATAACATGATATACATTTACATAATTTAATCACACAAACATGTTATGCAATTTCACAATCATTACACAAAAATTAGCTCACGTGGGCTAATTAACAACCACGAGAAATTCGGTTGAATTGCTCGGCCAAGCACATTTTTCTCCTGAAATTTGTTTTAAGGTACTATTCATGAACGATAAAACCACCGGTTTCTTGTTCACGACAATCACCAAACATCGGGTTCCACTTTGTGAACACAGAATTCATAACCATTTCCGACCTCCTTACACATCTGCATCTAATTATTTCATAAAAATATGAAATAAGCACCCAAAACAACCCCCTACGATCCACGGATGTCCAATGAGCTCCAAAATTTCAATAATTCGGTCCCCGAGTTTTGGGGCCAGGTCGATGATGATTCAGGCCTCGAAACCAACGAAACATCAACAAAGCTCTAAATCAAAGAGTAAAACAAGTAGGATGGAAATCTACCTCATGGAGTTTGTCGAAAACTCCCAGCTAGGAACTGGCGCATAGGCCTCATCGCGTAGAACAACTTTCTTTCTTGCTCCGAAGAATTTCGACGGTCGGATTGCCCGAAAGTCTAGAGAGAAGTCTCTCTCTCTCTCACTAGAATATCGCCATTTCAGCCACTGCACATCTCCTCTCCCTTTCACGTTATTCTTTTGGCCTTTCAAAGGAGGAGGATGACACTATTCACATTTTCTATTCACATTTTTGTGCTATTATCATTTAAGTTTCCAAAAATGATATCTATGTCCCCAAGCTTTGGATTTTTGACATTTGGCACTACCTCGGCCGTCCAATTCCATCATTTCTCTACTCATGCAACACAAGTAACATGAGTACATGTTATAAGTGACTTTTTTCACATCACATGTCATTTCTGACACCTGGCTTGATATACCTCGGCATGTCAATTCAATGTCGGTCAGGCTATCTCGGAGTCGACAAAACCAGTGTTAGCTAGATTTCGCGAGACGATTCCAACGGTGAAATCCGTTTCATCATCCGATATCTAGAAAAATTCTAGATTATGACCGAAATTACAATTTTGCCCTTTTTTAGAAAATTGGAATTTTGCGAATCTCGGTCTCCCTCCTTAAAAAAATTTAGATCACATTCACGCACATACGATCGACCATGTGCATATGTAACCTCTGCAACTTCCCATGGCCAGGTGTCATTGTAATGACAAATCTAAAGTCCCGATTATTGACAACTTGGAGTAATTTGTCGGCTCATCCATGTCGAATGACATCGACACGATATGCCACCTAGGTCCTGCCCAAATTCTGCGAAACTCGATCGTCACGACCATAGATGGTCGTGGCTGCGGAACCCTCGTGAACTAGAAGCCTGAGCTTCCAGTGCTAGAGAAGAGGGGCCGGCTCTTCTTCCTCTTGCTACTAACACTTGCGTCCCGAGTGCGTCGAGCATCCTCGATCTCTCTCTCTATGGTTAGGGTTGTCCCAACCATGGAGTCCATGACCCGTAGGTGAAGTCCTACTATCTTGCCCGGAATGGACAACTTCAGCCCATTCTCGAATATCCTAACCTTGGCCATGTCCGTGGCCACGTAATCATCAGCAAAACGGGCTAGCTTCGTGAATCTAACCACGTACTCCATCCGTTCATCGTCCCTATGACTCTAAGAACTCCTGAGCCTTCGCATGCCTCGCCGTATCTGGAAAATACTTACCCATGAAAAGATCATGGAACTCAGTCCAAGTCATTGCCTCTAGGTCTCTAGAGGTATTTGCCTAGTTCCACCATACTTGGGCCTCACTCTCTAGCTGGAATGCAGCTAGTCTAATCTTGGTCACGTCAGAGGTAATCTCCATAGCCTCTAACACCTTCTCAACCTGCATGAACCCGATAGATTACACCACCCATTTGGATCTCCTCACATTGAATGTCGTAGGATGATCTTGTAAACCTCTGGAGGTTCTTAGGACCTCATGACAACCTGCTGTGTTTGTGCTATAGTTGTAGCCTTCTTTACGACCTCGATGAGCTGTGTAAAATCTTGGTGGTGCGACTAGTACCCTGGATTGGCTGTCTCGTCATAGTTCTGACTAGCATATACCACGGAGTTCGAATGGCGGTTAAATTCAATGTAGTATCTACAAAAGGCATAAACAGCCAGAGACATATTCATACCTGAATACGATTGTCTCATTTTAATTGATTTCATTTGATTTATTTTATTTAATTAAAATTTTCGAAAAAATTTGTGATGGCGATGTTCGCTGAAGCGATGTCGTAATGACTGGCGATGCGGGTCGAAACTAGGTGGCGGAGTCGGGTGCACGGTGCACTGACTTGGCCCGACATGCGGCGCATAGGCGCCCGGGCGGCGTCTTGGCGCCATGGCGATGTGCGTTTCTTTGGCCGTGTCGCGGCTGGCTGCCGGCAGATGTCGCCGGCGGGTTGCCTGCAGTGTCATGAGCTCCAGCGTCGTGTCTGACGATCTGCCTTGCCTTTGGCTGTAGTGTCGTGGCTTGGCTATGTTGTATTGCGACCTGACCCGACCTCTTGCTCTCTGGTCACAATACACCCTTGTGTGTTGCAATACAATGCCCGTCGACCTCCTCTTTTGTCCTGATACACTTAGTGTATTGTGACACTTTCCTGACCCGTGAGCGCTACCTATTACGATACACCCGGAATTTGTAACACCGGATCGAGGAGAGTGTACGATCGTGATCACTGTAGGGGTATATAAAGTACCAGTATACATTGTAGTATTTTGGAGACTAAAGTGAAATGATAAATTTGTGGAATCGGGATTTGTGTGAGAGCGAAGTGATTGTCATTTAGCAAAAAGATTATGAAAAGCAAAATCATTAAGTGTAGAGATGGGCCATAGTAGCAATTTAAAAGTTGGTGTGCAATATTAAAGAGATGAGGGGCTAATTTCAATTAGGAAAGTTTGTGTGAAAAGGCCATGAGAATAATAATGTCATTTGGTCTTATTTCTCATTTGGATTAGGGCTTCACGGTTTAGGAGGAGAGGAGAGAGCGAGAGGAGGAAGAGAAGGAAGAAGAAGGAGGAGGGAGGAGTCAAGATCAAGTTAATGTTGTCTTAGAATCCAAATATATTTTAGTTCTAGGAGTTTGGTAAGAAATTGATATACTTTGGTCTAGGTTTTCGTAATAGAGCACGTAAACCTTTAATTGTTGGGGTTATGAGAGTAAAACCCCAATTGGGAGAGAAAACAAACATGGAATCATCATTATGTGGTTTTAAAGAATTGGTGGACCTAGGTTATGAGTTCTTGGATTTCCACCTAAGGTTTTGAGGTTTGAGGAGTTCCATAGCACCAATTCGAGTGTTGTGGAGTTGTTTTTAGATGGTGTCCATGTAAATCTTGAGGTATGTAGTTATAGAAGTTGTATGATGTTAATTGGTAGCAAAAGTGGCAAAAGAAGCAAATCTGGGCAAATTTCGGAAGGTGTACCGGTACATGTACAAGGGTGTACCGGTACACCTGAAGGTCGAGGTGTGCTGGGGTACATGTTCGGGGGTGTGTCTTAGGTACACCTGTTCTTTCCGCCCGACCCGGTTTCGTATTTAGCCATAACTTGCTCATTTCTTATCAGGTTGAGGAATTGATTCAAGTGGATACTTAAACTAGACTTCAAGGAGGGCAAACCTAAAAGAAATAAAATCGTCAGAAATTCTGATCCTAAGTGTCCTAAAAATGCACTCAAAGGAGTGGGGCCATGCAGACGAAATTCTGGTTCAGTTTGGACATAGAGTAGTCAGGGTAGTTTAGGACGTAACTTGAAATTCAGTGCTCGGGTGTTAGATGATTCAGTTGGAATAGAACCCTGCTGTAGATTTAAAAGAGTCTGAGAGATAGTGACTAAGTATAGAGGTAAGTTAAGTTATGCGATTACATAGCAGTTAATTTATTAAAGTAAGTGATCGGTTGAGTGTGTAGGTTAAAAAAGTAAAGCGAGGAAAAAATGTGGAAGCGTATCTCCAGTTTAGCAGCAGAGGTGAGTGTTCTAAACTCATTTCGAATACTAGTGTATTATTATTATTATTATTATATTTGTTTACTGCGAGGTATTTCATGGTTTTGGATACAAACCATTTTCAAAAAACAAGCGATGAGTTAAAAAAGCAAGCAAAATGGTTTGAGTTAAACCATTTTGAAAAGCAAGCATTGGTTTTAAATTGTAAACCATTTTCAAGCAAGCAAATGCTTAATGGTTTTGAATGTAAACCATTTTAAGCCAGCAGTAAGTAAATGGTTTTGAATAATTAAACCATTTTTCAATCAAGCAAGCAAGCAAAGAAGCAAGCAAGCTAATGGTTTTGAGTTGAACCAGTTTTCAAAGAGCAAGCAAGCGAAGCGAAGAATGTTTGTGAAAATCGGGCCTTCCACTGGTTCTAAGCAATGGCCGATTGAGGGTGTTAAAGTGCGTGCGGTGGTGTTAAGGGTCTCATGCATGCATTGTAGTTTTGCTGGTCGGCAAACTTAGGACATATCATGCATTAAAGAGGCTTGAGTCGCGCGATCTGTGGTACTATAAGGTTATGAGCTCCTAACTAAATTATGGTGATGGCGACACGAGGTCGATTCCGCGTATTCACCAGGAAAAAGGTAGACGGACAAAGGTCCTTCCACCGGCACCGTTGAGCACAGGTTCCCGTGTTCACTAGGGTATAGCAAGCAAAAAAAAATAGGCCTCCAGTGGTTGATGTTTTATGAGCATGATATACAGTTTTGAAAAATCAACCATTGGTTCCGTCGCGAGGCTTCAGGAGGTTTTAAAGCAGCGGTTGAGCCAGCTCGGTTAGATTTCAAAGCGATCGGTTGAGCCCCAGCTCCCAGTGGATTTTATTTTAAAGCATACGGTTGAGCGAGGCTCCCGTATTTAAAGTTTGAGAAACTTTTAAAGCAAAGGTTTTGTGAAGGTTTTAAAAAGACTTTTCCAATAGTAAGTAAGCAAAGAAATTGAGAAGTGTTATAAACTTCTAACAGCAAATAAGAGTTTTATAAGCTTTTAAAAGAGATCAAACAGCGAAAGTATTAAAAGTTTTATATACTTTCAAAAGCGGCAGTATAAGCAGCGAGGAAAGAAAAGTTTTAGAAACTTTCAAGCAATAGTAAAGTAAAAACTACGGAAAATATTGTAAAAGAAAGTTTTAGTTTTGAGGTTTTCAGGAAAAGCAAAACCTTTATAAGCTTATACGCTCAGGCTCGTTTAGCTCATTATTTTCTATTTTAAAAACTATTTTCCAGTGCAGTGCCTTGAGTATTTAAGACATGATAGGATTTAATACGATATTGTCTGAAGTCTTTGTAAAATAATTATATTTTGTAGAACTTATACTTTGAATATGTATATTGGAACATATGTATGTACATAGTATAGTTAGTTGTGAGAATGTGTTAATATAGTTTGCCATATTTGGATATAAGCATTAAATTGGATGTATGTTGAGGATTTGGAATTATACTAGAGTGCGTAGTCATATTCTTAGAAGTTTTCTGCTAAGATTTTGCAAATCCTAAGTCATAAATAAAAGAAAAATTTTTATGGGGTTTAGCAAGCAATGCGGCTTGACTACGGGAATTTCTAGTCGTTAAGTGTAATTTGGGGATTTCTATGGGTGGCCAAACACACTTGCGCCAGTGGGAAGGGGGTGGGGTGTGTCGAGTGTTATCGGCGATTGGTATATAATAACCTAGGCTTGGTAAAGATGATACCAGCGTGGTATCGAGCATAAGTATTGGCAGCCATGCATGTTGAAGTTCAAAGTACATGCATATGGAGTGAGTCGAGGTATTAAAAGTTGATTTGCAGTGGTACGACGCATGTCGGGAAGAGGACGTAAGTGGAGTCCTAGAGTTATTCGGAGGCTCTGGCGTCTGCGATGCTGAGAGGATGAGCACGTAGTAGGTTCCATCTTGCCTCATGAATCAGCCTCGGCGGTCGAAATTTGGACCATCTGAGCCGCGGAAAGACTTAGTGCCGGGGTTGTTTACGCGGAAGCCGAAGTGTACAGATTGCACGAGATAGTAGCCATAGCGACCGTCGGCGGTCGCGACCTCCGCCACCAGAGAGAGGTCATGGAAGAGCTTAGGGGAGGTCGATAGAGAGGGTCTGGCTTGGGCGCCAAGCCGTATAATGGCAGTGGTGATCGAAGCGGCTTTGGTGCTCATTGGCAAGTAAGCAATGTTTATGGAGTTACAGAACACGGATGAGCAAGAGTCTTGTTTTCCAATTTTGATGGAAGACGGGGCTAAGGTGGTGGGATACCGTAGAGAGGAGAATCGATGGCATAACATGGGACAATTCAACCAACGGTTCGCGATGGTTCTTTCTCAGTCATAAGGATTCCAAGTGAGAGTTCTTCAAGTTAGAAACGAGAGGAAAACGTGTCGTGTCAGTATGAAAAAGAAGTTCTCGGAACTAGTTGGGTGGTTCCCTTTGTATTGTGAATGAAGTCTGAAATGCAAGAATTTTATCGAGGACTCTGACACTTAGGATCGAAGTGCATTTATCAGTGGTCCCTCAGAATAGATTTGGGGACTTAGTTAAGGCACGCTGAGAGTTGAAGCAAAAGCACTACGACCATGTATCAGGTAAAACGAAAGTAAGTAGAGGGTACACAGACCTTCCCTGACAAAGCTGGGATGATGCAATGAAGGAACAAATGAGAGATTATAGAGGCGAGGTGCGGTCGAGGCTATCTCTGACCAGGGGATTAGTAGAGGCCCCGGTTGCTAGCAGTGGCACAGTATTATCTGTGTGTCGTATGTGTCGGAAGCAGACACCATGGGAATGTATGAGATTCGATGCGGGGTGACGCTGTGGCGGGAGGCCATTTCATTAGGGAGTGCCCTCAATGATTGGTGCGGGAGACATCGTGGCGGTCCCCAGCTGCCCGGGTTACGGAGATGAGCATACGGTCGTCGGGAGAGGTGTCCCTGACGGGCTGACCTGGCCGCGGTGGGGTTGTCGTGGTAAGTGAATCACGGTCTTGAGGGGATCTGAATGGAGCCTCGTGCTCGGGCCCGGTATATCTTCGTGACCGGCCAGATGCGAGATGCGACTCGGATCAGTCCGCCGGTATTATTTCTATCCTTGATCATGATCATATACCTTAGTAGACCCGGGAGCTACGCGTTCCTTTGCATCGAAGCCATTCTTAGATCGTTTCAGATAGAACCCGGCCGTTAGAGAGGGTCGTATGAGGTTCCTCAGCTGGAGATCAAGGTGCCTTCATGAACGAGTAGTCGAGAGATAGTAGAGTTACGATTGAGGGACAGAGGAGTTCAGCGGATCTTGTAGCTTTAGATATGAGGACTTCGATGTGGTTCTCGGTATGGATTGGTACGTCTCATATGAAACCACATTAGATTGTTATAAAAGGAGTAAGGCTGAACGGGCCGGGAAGTGGAGGTAAGTTCGAGGGAGGATTACGTAGAGGTATCTTCCTATGTGATCTCATGCGTGACCATGAGAATCTTTGTGTAAGGGATGTCAAGGTTATCTGGCTTATGTGGTGGAGGCCAGGAAGGAGGGACTATATTGGATGAGATTCAGGTTGTTAGAGGTTCCAGATATGTTCTGGATGATATTGGGATTGCCACCAGAAGAAGTGGAGTTCACCATTGATTTGATCCAGGGGTAGGCGTTCGTTCTCGTATAGGATGGCTCTGCGAGTTGAGGAGCTTAAGGCTCAGTTAAGGTGTGGTAAGGAGATTCATTCGGCCAAGTATATCCCCATGGGAATAGTTCTCTTAGTGAAAGAAAGATGGGAGTTTGGGTTGTGTATAGATTACAGGCGACTAAGCAGAGTTGCGTCAGTGGTATCACTCCTTTAAGTTGATGGAGTTATTTGATCAACTCGGATCAGTATACTCAGATAGACTTGGACAGGTATCATGAATGAGGTGCGAGGAGAGTGATGTACCTGGTACGTCGGGACACCGTACGGGCATTGAGTTTTGGTGATGCCATTTTGGTTTGACTAATGCCCGGCGAAAGCGTTTATGGATTTGATGAGCAGGAGTATTCAGTGTATTTGGATAGGTTCGGTCATAGTTTTATTGATGATATTTTAGTATATTCAGGTGGATTAGAGGAACATTCGAACTTTTTGAGGATTGTATTGCGGACTGTAAGGGAGAGACGATTATATGCCAAGTTGAGCAAGTGTCGGTTTGGCTCGACGAGGTGGCATTCTAGGTCATGTGATTCGAGGCTGATGGTGTGAGTGTGGTCACAGGAAAAAATAGACGTGGTAAATTGGAAACCACGAGAATGTGTCGAGGAGGTGAAGCTTCCTTGGTTTAGCCGGATACTACGGGAAGTTTGTTGAGGGTTCTCGAGATAGCATTGCTGACGAGTTGACCAGGAAGGATGTTAAGTATGATTGGGTGGGCGCACAGTCGATAGAGTTTGAGGAGTTGAAAGATAGATTGACTTAGACTCAGGTTCTAGCTTTATGATGGAAGAGATGGTTGTGGTTTATGGTGATGCTTCGAAGCGAGGCCTTGGTTGTGTTTGATGCAAAATGATAGGGTGATTGCATATGCCTCCTAGGCGACTAAGTAAGCATAAGGAGAATTACACTGCACACGACTAGAGCTATGATCGTGTTTGCACTAAAAATGTGGAGACATAATTTATATGGTGTTTCTTGTAGGATCTTTAGATCATAAAGTCTTCAATATATTTTCACCCAAAGAGTTAAACACGACGAAAGAAGATGGCTTGAGTTGATTAAGGACTCTGTTGTACTATCAGTACCATCGGGAAAAGTAATGTATTGTGAATGCCTTGAAGTAGTGGAGCTAGAGTTCTTTGTCTCCACGTGAGATCAGGTTATCTTCCACTATTGGTGGATCTGAGAGCTTTAGGGGTTATATTGGAGGTTAAGGATTCAGGAGCCTTGTTAGCCACGTTTCACGTTAGACCACTCCTAGTGGACCAGATTCTAGTAGGGCAGTCGCATGATCCACAGATGATTAAGCTCAAAGAAGAGATAGAAAAGGGAAAAAAAAAGCAGAGTTTCAGATTAGAGATGATGGCATGATAGTGAAAGGACAGAGAATGTGTGTGGGAATGGCTGAAGGAGACATTATGGAAGAAGCACATTCATCGCATATCGCATGCATCCGGGTGAGTACGAGATGTACGGAGACTTTGAAAGAACATTCTTGGTGGAATGGGATGAAGAAAGGTGCAGTTTCGTTTCTAGGTGCCTAACTTTTGGCCGGCGGTGAAAGCTAGTATCGAGAAGGCCAGCGGGAGAATACGGTTACTCCTATCCCGGTATGGAAATGGGAGAAGATCACTATGGATTTTGTTACGGGTCTTCCGGACTCGAGGCGGCATGATGCGATATGAGTGATGGTAGATCGTTTGTGGTCCGCTCATTTCTACTGGAGTCAGTGTTGGAATTCATTGGAAGTTGGCGGTATGTAGATGAGACTAGTAAGACTTCATGGGGTTCCCGAGATTCAGACCGTGTCGGATCGAGACCCCGAGGTTCACATCCGAGGTTTGGCTGGTTGCAAAACGGTGTTAGGTACTCGCCTACCTTGGCTTCTGACATTTCATCCTCGGACGGATGGCGGTCGAAGAATTTATTCGGGCGTTAGAGGATATCTTGAGAGCTTGATAATGGAATTCAAGGAAGTTGGGATACTCACTTAGCCTTAATGGAGTTTGCTTAAACAGCTGCTATCAACTTGATGTAGAAATGGCTCCATTTGAGGCCTTGTATGGTAGGAAATGTGGACTCGGTGTCTTTGGGATGAGGTTGGTGAAAGAAGACTAGTAGGCCTGAACTGATGGAATCATGAGAGAAAGTGAAGATTACCGTGATGTTTGAGAATGAGATAGACGGAAAGCTAGAGCGAACAGCGTGTTGAGACTTTCCCGCTCATTTTGATCGAGATAGGTGACGAGTCTTTTGAAGATTTCTGTGGAAGGTGTTGGTTGGGAAGCAGGCAAGCTTAGTCCAGGTATATTGGACCTTATGAAATTGTGAGCAAAGTGGAACTGAGTAACCTACAAGTTGAAGTGCAGTTATCAGGGTTCATGATACTTTCCATGTGTCGATATTAAGGAAATACATTGGGATCCTTCACATGTATTGAGAGAACAACTTGATCGATTAAAAGAGAACTTGACATGAAGAAACACGTGCGATTGTGATCGCAGGAACATGTGTTGAGAAGCAAAGTGATCCCGTTAGTTAAGTACTATGGAAGAGATCATGAGGAGCGCATTTGCCCGGACCGAGAGACCCGGATGTCTTGTCGGTGCCATAACTATTTTCCTAATGAGGTAATTTCCTTTCCTTTCTTTTGGAGTTTAGTTTATTCATTTTGAGGATGAAATGTTCCTAAGGAGGAGAGTTTTGTAATACCGATCGAGGAGAGTGTCTGCATGATCTTGTGGGTATAAGAGTACCCGAGTGTCACGTGTAGTATTTTGAGAAGACTAAGTAGGAAATGATAATTATGGAACACGAGTTTGTGTATGAGAAACAAGGGTATAGTGTCATTTAAAAGATTATGAAAAGCAAAAATCATTAAGTGTAGAGATGGGCCATAGTAGAGATTTCAAAAGTTGGTATTGCAATGAGAGATGAGGGATAATTTCAATTAAGGAAAGTTGTAAGCAAAGGCCGTGAGGCAAGCAAATGTCATTGGTCTCATTTTCTCTCATTGGTTAGGGCTTCACGGTTTTTGAGGAGGAGAGGAGAGGGAGACGAGAGGTGGAAGAGAAGGAAGAAGAAGGAGGGAGGGAGGAGGAGGAGTCGAGAATCAAGGTATGTTGTCTTAGAATCAAATATATTTTTTAGTTCTAGGGAACTTTTATTGAGAGAATTGATGCTCCTTTAGTGCAGGTTTTTTGTGTAAAGAACACGCCAAACCTTTGAATTGTTAGGATTATAAGAGTAAAACCCTGATTGGGAGAAAACAAACATGGAATCATCAAATTATGTGGTTTAAAAGAATTAGTGGACCTAAGGTTGAGTTCTTGGATTTCCACCTAAGGTTTGAGGTTTGAGTTCCATACTTTTGATTAAAGTGGTTGTGGAGTTGTTTTTAGATGAATTCCATGTAGAGATTCTTGAGGTATATGAATTATAGAAGTTGTATAATGTTAATTGGTAGCAAAGTAGCGAAATCTGGGCAGAATTTCAAGAAGGTGTGCTGCAGGCACTTGTACGGGTGTGCAGTACACCCCACCGAAGGCAAAGTGTGCCGATGCATGTTCGGGGGTGTATCGGTACTGCAATTCTACTCTATTTCAACCAGTTTTCGTATTTTAGCCATAACTTGCTCATTTCTTATCCGATTTGAGTGATTCAAGTGGCTACTTAAACTAGACTTCAAGAAGAACCAAACCTAAAAATAAAGTCGTCAAATTCTGATCTAAGTGTCTAAAAATGCACTCAAAGTGGTAGTATACAAGCCAAATTCTGGTTCCTGGCTGAACATAGAGTAGTAGGGTTGTTTCGGACGTAGCAGTTCGTGCTCCCGAATTGGGTGATTCCTGTTGGAATAGAACCCTTAGCACATAGATTTAAAAGAGAGTACAAAGAGATAGTGACTAAGTATAAGAGGTAAGTTAAGTTATGCGATTACATAGGCGATTAATTTATTAAATACGTCCGGTTGAGTGTGTAGGTTAAAAAGTAAAGGCGAGGAAAATGGAGCTGTGCTCTCGAGTTTAATGAGGTAAGTGTTCTAAACTCATTTTCCAAATACTAGTGTATTATTATTATTATTAGTATAAAGCTGTTTACATTGGTATTTCATGGTTTTGATACAAACCATTTCGAAGCCCAGCGATGAGTTAAAAAGCAAGCAAATGGTTTTGAGTTAAGCCATTTTGAAAAGAAAGCATTTGTTTTAAATTGTAAGCCATTTTTCCAGCAAGCAGTAAGCAAATGGTTTTAATTGTAAACCATTTTCTAACCAACAAGTAAGCTTAAATAGTTTTGAATTGTAAACCATTTTAACAAGCAGTAAATGGTTTTGAATAATTAAACCATTTTTCCAAGCAACAATGAATGACAAGCGCTAATGGTTTTGAGTTGAACCATTTTCAAGAGCAAGCAAGCAGAAAAGAATGTTTGTGAAAATCGAGGCCTTCCCTAGTTCTAAGCAAGCAAGCCCAGAGTCAGAGGTATTAAATACGTTACTGAAGTGTTGGGGTCTCATACATGTGTGGATTTTGCTGATCGGCAAACTTAGGACGTATCATGCATTTAAAGAGCGTCGCCGTCTGAGTATATAGGTTATAAGCTCTAACTAAAGAAAAATTATGGTGATGGCGACCTGGTCGATTCTACATATTCATAGGAAAGGTGGCCAGCGGACAAGGTCCTTCCAAACAGTTGACACGAGGTTCAGTGTTCCTTGAATATATGGCAAAAAAATAGGCCTCCCGGTGGTTGATGTTTATGAGCATGATATACGGTTTTGAAAAAATCAACCATTGGTTCCCGGTCGCGGGCTTAGGAGAGTTTTAAACAGCGGTTGAGCGGCTCCGTTTAGATTTCAAAATGATCGGTTGAGCCTAGCTCAGTGGATTTTTATTTTAAAAGCATACGGTTGAGCGAGGCTCATTGTTATAAAGTTTTGAGAAACTTTTAGCGAATTTGTGAAAGGTTTAAAGACTTTCAAGCAGATAAAAGCAAAGCCGAGAAGGGATTGAGAAGTGTTATAAACTACAAGCAAGAAAGCAATAAGTTTGCGGCTTTTAAGAAAAGCAAACAAGCAGCGAAAGTATTAAAAGTTTTATATACTTTCAAAAGCGAAACAAGTATAAAAAAGCGAACGACAAGAAAAGTTTTAGAAACTTAACCGGCAAAACAAAGTAAAACTACGAAAAATATTGGCAAAAAGAAAGTTATATAGTTTTGAGGTTTTTCGAAGAAAAGCAAAACCTTTATAAAACATACACTCCTTTGAGCTCGTTTAGCTCATTATTTTCTATTTTAAAAACTATTTTCCAGGTCTGACGAGGTGAGAGCCTTTGCAGAACCTGATAAGTTTATCGATATTTATCATTGTTTTTGATAGTGTTGTGGGTGTGGATGTATCATTGGAACATAATGTACAGTATGTTAGTTGCAGAATGATGTTTGTGTGGCAGTGTGTGATTTGGATATAGCGTAAATTGGATGTATACAGGTTGGAATTATACTAGGTGCGTAGTCATGTGTGAAGTTTTCATTGCTAAGATTTTACCAAATCCTAAGTCATAAATAAAGAAAATTTTTATAGGAAGTTTAGCAAGCAATACGGCAGCTTCTGCAGAACTAGTCGTTAGGAGTAACGGTGGGGATTTCTATGGAGTGGCCAGAGCACACATAGTGGCGGGAGGGTGGGGTGTGTCGAACCTTTGCGTCCACATGTTTGCAATACAATCCTATTGCAATACACTTTCACTAGCAGCTATTACTCCAAAACCACCATGTCATGCAATGTTTGTATTGTGACCGCAGTGCCTATGTTAAAATGAGCGTAGCCCATTCGAGTTCTATAAATATTTTTTTTTTTCATTACACTAGAAAATACCCAAAATATATATATATATACATTTTTTCATTTTTTGAACATAAATAAATTTATAAAAATTTATTTTATTCATTTTCTTTAGTTTTTACACACACTATAAGCAGAAAATGATTTTCTTCATCTCATTTTTTTTCCATTCTAGACCATTTTTGTCGAAAATTTTCAACCTCACGTTCTCCTGTACACCTAGTGTTCAACATAAAATTTATTAAAATTTTATTTCATTATCTAATAAACTAAATAAATTTATTCCAAATTTATTTTCATTTCATTTCTTTGTTCTAGTTTACTGCTGTAAACTCTAAAAATTTTCAACACACCAAGTGCTAATTACTAAGCACACAAACAATCATAACCATAACAAATCATGTTATGCACACCGTTCACAAACAATTCTATTAATTCACTTGATCACACATAGTATAAACATCAATCACACAATCCATGATCTAATTAATACATGTGATTACAATTTTTATCTGGAGTATATTCTAGGTAATCTCATGCCTAAACCTAACGTCATTCTGTAGAATTGGTGATGTTCTTACACTTCAAAGATTATGGCCTAAGCCCGAATCCCATCAAGCCACAGGTGACTGGTGACCTGCTGGCTGTCTACACCTTAGAGCTCAAGTGTCGTTTGCAGCTCTGATACCAGTTGTGGCGCCCCAACCGAGGGGTCCATTGATTATCAGATCAGCAGTGGGAATGCTCATGAATGTCGGGTAACCTCAGTACTATTCATGAAAATGGGCATGATCTCTCTTCCTTCTTGGGAGCTGCCCAGAAGCCACAAACTGTCTGAACAATCAATATAATCGATATGGTATAAATGGCCACATGGGCCCATACTCTTTCAATAACCATCCAAAATACTAACTATATACTGTAGTTTCAAGAGTTAATAATTTACTCTTATAAACATGTAAAGAAGTTTAAAAGCATTTAATACATGTATCCAACTAAAACGAAAGCCATGACGACTTTTATATTAAAATCGATTCTCTAAAAACATCTTCTCAGCATACTATTTTGAAAAATATTCCTAAACGGGGTGAGCTATCGTGATAGTGGAATCACCTAAATGGGTTACTCCTTTTATGGTACATATCTGTGCTCCAAGTAAACACACATTCAAACAGGAAATTAGATCTGAATGTCTAAATGATGACCATGTCAGAATCTCTTCGACTCCCTCACACTTGCCTAAGCCATGTATGAAGCATTATTTTCAAACAAGGTGTTGTTTTAACTTTGGACAACCCTGGAATGCTAGTAGTGGGCCAGGCTCAGATAGTCATTGGTGGACAGCCCTCAGTGTGTAGAGATTGGTAGACTCGGAGACGATTGATGTTTATTTTATATGGACTACCCTCCCGAATGTTGTAATGGATGACTGAGTGTGATATCATTCATTACTCAGAAAAAATTCTCTCGATAACCTGTTTGCATAACCATATTGATTGCAGGATGCTTGTTGCATATGGAATGCATGATCTTGATTTAAATACAATTTATATAACTTACATGCAAATATATATAACATGATATACATTTACAATTTAATTACTAAACATGTTATGCAATTTCAAAATCCGTGCACGAAAATTAGCTCACATGGGCTGTTATAATATGACATTCGATTTGAATTACTTTCATTAAACAAATTTTCTACAAATTTATTTGTGCTCTTATTCATGACGACCTCGGTTTCTTGTTCACGAAAAATCACAAACATCGGTTCTACTTACATTGAACGAATTCATAGCCATTTCATTCATACATCACAATACAATTTATTTTACAAACTATAGAAATAAGCACAACAACCCTACAGTCTGAATTGTCGATGGGCTCCCAAAAATTTCAATAATTAGGTCCCAAGTTTTTGGGATGAGTCAGAACAGTCGTTGAGGCCTCAAACCAACGAGAAACACTCGCCAGAAAACTTAAATCAAAGTAAAACAAGTGGATGAAACCCCTTTGCCTCACGGAGTTTGTCGAAAACTCCCAAAGGCCGGAGCCCCGTACGTAGGCCTCAAATCGCGTGGGAGCAACTTTCTTTCTTGCTCGAAGAATTTCGACGGTCGGATTGCCGAAAATGCAGAGAGATCTCTCTCTAACTAGAATATCACCATTTCCCAGCCACTGCATCTCCCCTCTCCCTTTCACGTTTTTCTTTTGGCTTTTCAAAGGAGGAGGATGACACTATTCACATTTTTGTGCTATTATCACTTAAGTTTCCAAAAATGACATCTATTTCCCCAAGCTTTGGATTTTCAACATTTGGCACTACCTCGGCCGTCCAATTCCATCATTTCACTACTCATGCAACACAAATGACATGAGTACATGTTATAAGTGGCTTTCGTAACATCACATGTTGTTTTACGGCACCAGCAACACGATGCCTCGAAAAACGTGTCAATTCCGATTGTCTCGGAATTCGATGAAATTCGACGTGTTGGCTAGATTTCACGAGACGATTCCAACGGTGAAATCGTTTGAATCATCAGAGATCTAAAAAAATTCGGATTTGACCAAAATTACTATTTTGCCCTTTTTTGAAAAAATTGGAATTTTACGAGGTCTCTATTTTCCTTTATTTTATATTATTCTTTTTAAATTGTTTTTCATATTTATCTTATTAATCTTTTTTTGTAAAGAATTACCATTACTTTAATTTTATTATTATTATTATTATTATTATCATAATAATAAATCTCCCAAACATAAAAACAAGTTATTTAAAGGGTGAGTAGTAAATAGTACCAACATGTGAATAAAGTAAGATATCGTGGTACAATAATTTTTATTTTGATTTTTTATTGATTCAAGAAATGCGTGAAATTTGATTTATTTAGATAAATTATTTAAACTAAAAACCATAGTTTGATAATCTTTAAAATTTGAAATTATAGCAAATATTTTGTCACCAAGAGGCATTATCTTAAAAAAAATTTACAAGTTGCTTTTGAATGCGGCATTTGTATAGAATGGCGTAGATTATTACCAATAGTTTCAAATATACATTTTTTTTTAATTTCTTTTAAAATATTATTTTAATTCAAGACTTTAGGGTATTTCCATCATTCGCTTCCAAATTTCCAAAATACCTCTTGATCGGATATTTACGGCTAAGCGTCAGCAATGAGTTTGGGAGAACCTCTAGGGGATTTGTTAAAACATGCAAATGCATGACAAAAAACTTTTTCAACACGTGGTAAAAATGATGAAAGGCAATTGAACTAACTATCATGTGAAATAGTGTTTTACTATACATAAAGCAATATATTTTACAAAAAAAAAAAAATCCTTTAGCATTCATTCTCTCGGCCTCGACTCCGGCTGTCGATTTTATTTTAATTAAATTGAAGCAAAGCAGGAGTTTGACCTGATATCATTTCTATTATTTTCTCATGTTTCCAAATAAAAATTAATTAATTATTTTTTCTAGTCTACATTATATTCTATTGATATTTAATAGTATTTTGTGATTTTTAGACATAACAAATTAAACAAAATTTTTCAGAAATTTTGGAAAGTAAGAGGTTATGTGAAACAAATTTAGTGTAATGAAATATTTAGTAAGCAATTAAGAGTTAGTTCAAATTAGAGAAACATTATTAGAGAACATCAATTTTATAGCTATCGATTACTACTCCTAATTACACGGTCAGTAGCATTTGTTAATTTTTCTTATCCTTAGAATTAAACAAATGGTCTTCATTAAAATTTAAAACAAAACAAAATAAACTTAAATGTGTTTTATTTCCAAGGAAAGAATGAAATGAGGTTTGTTGTTAATCTCTTCCAATCTGTGAAAATGTTCTTAATCAAAATTAAAAAAAATTAAATTTGTTTGTTTCACGATGAAAAATGAAAATAAATGGGGTGGTTTTTGTTGGTGTCTTCTATTTCAATCTATGGATCATTCAAATGAAAAATGAGATAGATAGATAGATGTCACAGACTCTAGAGGAAATGCGGCTGAGCCCGATCTTTGGGGGAGTGTGGGGGGATGGGCGCGAGGGGGTGGTGCATATTTCATAATTTGTAGTAAATACCAAATATTTCATTTAAATCTATCAGAAAATAACTAGGGGATTGTGATTACTATTATTATTATTATTCCATGTTCATATGATTGATCAAGATGCTGAGAAATAATCTCCTGAAAATCCATCTCCTTCTTTACTTCACCTTGCATCAATGAAACCATATTACCATGATCATCGGTGGAGGGTATAGACATCTTATTTAGAAGAGAGTCAATACTACAATTCTCCTGAAATATGTTTGCATCAAAGGAAAAATCGGGGACCTCCTCGTAGTCGTAATCGGGGACTACACCATCGACCAGGCAGAAGTCGGGGAGCTCGGGCTTGTTCATGGAAGGTCTGAGTAGAGTAGAGTTAGGTGGCATGGTGGTATTTGCATTCCTTTGGGTTTTACGATGGTCAATCTTGCTCTTGATTGAAGTTGAGGCTTTTGATGTAGTTCTAGAGAAGGGGTGCTTTGTCTTGGATACTTAGGCGGCTCACTCAGCGAGGGTTGTCTTCTCTTTGTAGCATTCCAGGTGGTTTTATGGAGTTTTAGTTCTTCCAGGCAACCTCTTTGCAATTTCAGCCCACTTGTTCCTATTTTCTACATAGGCTTGATTAGAATCTTGTCCTCTCTTCGCTCCATATGTCATACATATCAAAAATTACTTTGTGATATATGATTCCACTTCTATATGTACATATAGATGATGTTCAATGGTGGGATGGACTGAAAATATAGTTAGGAGTGTGATGACTAAGTATTTTACCTTCGAATTTGGTCGGGGTTCAAACCCTTATGTAGATCACCTTAATGATGGTCCTAGTTTTAAAAGAGCAGCAAAAAAGATATAACCATGGTCCTTAGTTATAGTGTCTCATATTTAATACATTACATACTATTAAAAAAGAGGGCATCTAGACTTTTAATTTCTTTTAATGTTTTTATTCTTAAAATGTTTATTTTTAAAAAGATAAATTAGATTTTGAATCGATCAATTCACGATTTTACTTCGCTCGGAGCATGTGTCTTATCATTAACCTTAAGCATTAGTAGCTATCAGAGGCTTTTAGAACTATGATGATTGCATATATTTCCTTTTTCTACCTAAAGGATGGAAAATGAGCATATATAATTAATCTCCATAAGAAAACCCTAATATTTTATGTTCCATTTAGGAGGTATAGTGTTTTATTCATGTATATATTTTCTATATATAGTGATGTCACATTGACCCTTATGGTAGGGAAAGGGAGACATAATTCTTTTCTAATTAAGCTTTTGAATTTAGAATATTGGATGGCTAACAAACAAGAGATGGTGGAAGACATTAATATCAAGGCATTTGGGTAATGGACACAAGGTTTTTGATTCAGTGGAAGGAAAAAAAACCTCAAATATCTCCAAGGATATATATATATATATAATGAAATACATCAATAGACAGTGTGAACATAAAAATAAAAAATCAAAATCAAAAGGAAGAAGAAAGACAAAAGAAACCTTAATGTTAGGCTTTGAGATGATTTGTACCATCTCTGCCCTTGCTGCTTCTATCCTCCCATTCGGCATCTGAAATAGACTCATTTCCTCACTCCATCTTTGCTCCAGGATTGAATCTTGAGTCTTCATGCATGAGAATGAGAAAACACGTTGTCAAAAATGAAACAGTGAAGCAAAGCAGATAAAAAAAAATATTATACATTTTCATAAACTATAGAGTTATATAGATCTTTTTATTATTATTATTATTTTTAAATTTCCCACCTGTCTTCTTCAATTGTCCATTTCATAACCACATGAGGTTTTCTACCTTTGTGTGTCTTTTCGAAATAACTGAGAAACTTTATTCTTAAGACTTCATACTAGGATTTTATTGTACAAGCAGTTCTCCGTTATACATGACACTTTATCTGGTATAACAAGTTTGCAGAACCATTTCTTAACAGTTGAACCCCACGGCCCTACCATCTGTGGCGGCCGGTGGCCCTGACCTTGCTCTGATGATGCTGCAACAGATATCCGCCTCCTCCTCCTCTGCCACCATTATTGGTCGGAATATTCTCGACCATTCCGATGTTTTCGGCGAAAGGCTTCAATTTGTAAACATCAAGATTCATGGAAGACCCATGAAGTTTTGAGAGGATCTAAACAAGCCGGTGTGAACATGAGGAGTGGGAGTTTTGAGGAGGCATTGGCGGGAAAGCGATAAATAGGATGGTGGTAATCACCTTGGAAGAGATTTTGATGAACGGGGTTCTAAGGAAAACCCTCATCTCTCCTCCACCATATAAGGTGGTTTCACGTAATTCTCGGGGAGGAAGAACATTCTTTGGGCGAAGTCGAGATTTTCCTTGTACTATCAAATCCATGAGAGAGAGGAAGAAAGAAAGCACGAAGGAAGCGAGAGAAATTTTGTGCGTGTGTGTTTTTTTGCTGGAGCTACGAGGATTTTGTGTGTCGTTGTCCTTACTCCTTACTCTTTAATAGGTATGAGAATAGGGAAAGCATTTACTATTAGTTGGGTTCATCTGGCCAGTTGATTGGGATTAATCAGCGGTCATGATTGCTCCCAACATGCGTGACTTTTAAGTTACGTATGGGTAGTGGAGCAGTGGGCCTACTAAATTTTCCATTTTGGTAAAGGTAAAAGGATGATTCTTTGTTTAGGCAACCATGACGCTCACCACTGACTCGGGGTTGAGTGCAGGTTATTTTCTTGCTTACGGCATCCTTCTATTGTATATTTATTGTATTACCATATTCCATTTGGGTATTTTTCGTCATTAAGCTTAGAAGCTTTCCAAAAATAGCTTCTGTCTGAGGATATGCAGTTAGGCGTCTGAAGGATTTGTTAAAAACATGCAAATGCATGACAAAACTTTATATGAGGTAAAAATGACGAAAGACAATGAACTAACTATTATGCTAAATGACTTTTTATACCACAGTAAAAGCAATATATTTTACAAAACAAAAAAAATCCTTGGCATTCATTCTTTTAGCCCCATAAACTCCATTATCAATTTGTACAATTAAATTAGTAAGCCGGGAGTTTGACTCTGATTATCATTTCTATTATTTTCTCATGTTTCAAATAAAAAATTAATTAATTATTTTTTCTGATCTACATTATATTCTATTGATATTTAATATATTTTTGATTTTTAGAAGAACAAATTAACAAAAATATCAGAAATTTATGGAGAAAGTAAAGGATTGTAACTGAAATAGAATTTAGTGTATTAAATATTTATTAAGCAATTAAGAGTTGGTTCTAATTAGAGAAACATTATTAAGCGTGAATTTTATTGGCTATCAATTACAACTAATTACGAGTGAGTAACGTTGATAATTTTTTCTTATCCTTAAATTATGTAGCAAATGGTGTGAAACCCCTGAAAATCCATAATTCCGAGGAAGGATAAAACAGTAATTTCGGTCGAAAATCTGGGTTTTTTCTAGATCTCGGATGACAAAACAGACTTCACCGTTGGAATCGTCTCGCGAAATCTAGCTACTATATCAAATTTCGTCAAGTGCAGATGATCAGAGCCGTGTTTTTCGAGGCACCCAGAGGGGTGTGGGGCAGCAGCACGTTTGGGTAGCCTAGGCGCCACGTGTGTCAAGTGTTGGATGAATCAAACAAATGAGCCCAAGTGGGCCCATGGGAGACATGGCACCATGGGATTGGATGGAAATCGAAGTAGATGGATAAAGGGTAAGGAAAATCCTAAAGCTAATGATAAGTGACATGTGGCAGAGGAATGAAGTCTCTTGACCCCGTCTTGACCCGATCTGGTTGGGGGAGTGAAGGAGGGGGTGGCAGAAGTTTTGAGAGGGCTCGCGACTTACCACAAGTTTTCCGTTGATCGAACCATCAAACTCGATGAGGCGAAGCCTGGTGGTCCCAGTGCTGAGGTATGTGGAGTCTGGAGTATTTATTGGAGTTTCAACAAACTCAGGGAGGTAGGGTCTTCTCTACTTGGTTTATTTCGGCTTAAGAGGCATTTAAAATGGTTTAGATGGTGTGAGAGCGTGGGTGGTAGTTTGGTCGATCCCGAAACTTGGGGCTGAATCTTTGAATTTTTGGGACCAATTTTGACTGATCCTCGGTGATTGGATGAAAATGGTGTGTGCTTAATTTATTATTGTTGTTGCTTGATATTTGAATAACATGCAAATTGTGTGTAGGAGAATTATAACCATCAGTGAATTGTTTATGTGCGACAGTTTATAAATATTCGTGTGACATAAAATAAATGCATTGGCATCAGCATTTGCTGTACCGCAAGACATCGCATGACATTGGGTGTGAGTGCATGGTTTGGTTAATTTATATTTAGTGTTGACCATGAGTAAATCAACCTTGCAGTGTTTGGTGTTCGATAAGGTGTCGTGAGGACATGTGCAAGATCGACATTGGTTGGCGTCGATGGTGGGCTCGGTAGCAGGACATCGTCAGCGAGTATGATTTTAAAGTAATCGGAAAATGTCGATGTAAAGATAAAAGTTTTGTGTGTGGTGTCAGGTGGTAGGAGGGGTGGTCGGGGCTCGGAGGTGTCGGTGCTCAAAGGGCGTCCCGGTGTTCGGAGGGTGTCCGGTGTTGGAGGTGTCGGTGCTCGAAGGATGTCAGTGTTCGGAGGATGTCCGGTCAGTTTGTGATCGAGTGTCCTAGAGGGTTTGGATGTCAGATTTTAAATGTAAACAAATATTTTTGTTTTTGAAAATAAATTCTCATACATGACAAATTACGTGTGTAAGAGAGTCGGTGAGGACTGGGAGCGTGCAGGGACATCTGACATTCAAGTAGGATCATGCGTTTAGCTTGAATGTGTTTGATTTTCGTACATGTGCATAGGTGAAGGAGTAACCCATGTAGTAGAATTCAGCTACTGACGTGCTCACTATCGAGGAAAGTATTTCAGGAGCCAGAGGCGCACCGGGGATCTGTGCATTCGGGAGGTATTTGAGACGAAGAGATATTTTATGTGGCCTTATTAAGTATTTTGTAAGGTAGGTAAGACCCGAGTTTTGATAATTTGTAAATAAACAAATTGTAAATAAATTCACTTGGAAGAATGAAATGAGGTTTTGTCGGTGTCTCTTCAATCTACAATGTTCCTTAATCAAGTTAAAGGCAGAACATTAGAACCAATGAATAAATTAAGTATACATTTCATAACTAGAGAGTTATATGGTATTTTTTTAATTATTATTTTTAAATTTCCCACTGTCTTCTTCAATTGTCACGCATATACATGGGGTCTCTTTCTTAACTATTGTCTTGAACTATAGGAGACTTCTATTCTTAGCCAGAATTCATATTAGTTTTGTTATGCAGTTCTCCCCGTTATGCATGACACGTCATTCAGTATAACAAATTTACCGACTTGATTTGCGGCGGTTAGACACAGCCCCACCATACTACGGTGGCGGTGGCCCGGCCACGCCGCTCTCGATGATGATCTTTGCGGCATATATCCTCCTCCTCCTCTTGCCTCCACATTATTGGTCGAGGAGAAAATTCTGGCCATTCGGCGTTTCGGCGAAAAGCGGTCGTAACATCGAGAGATTCACTTGGAAACCCGTATGTGAAGTTTCGAAGGGATCCAAGCAGCGGTTTGAACTCCTAATTTGAGGTTTGAGAGGCATTGGCGGGGGCGTGATCTAGATGGTGGAAATCTTGGAAGAGAGATTTTGATGAAACGAGTTTAAATGGAAAACCACCATCTCTCATACGCCATATAAGGTGGTTTCGGGTAATTCTCGGTAGAACATTGCTGGCTAAGGCAGAGATTTTCATGTGCTACTTGTCCAAAATCCATGAGATAGGAAGAAAGAAAGCACGGGAAGCGAGAAAGAATTTTTGTGTGTGTGTGTTTTTTGGAGCTACTAGGTTTATGTGTCGTTGTCCTTACTCCTTACTCCTTATGGAGCATGAGAATGGGGAGAAAGCATTTATTAGATGGGTTCGTCTTGTCATTGATTGGGATTAATCGACAATTAAGTTGCTCCCTTTGTTGTGACTTTTAAGTTCTGTATGGGTGATGGAGATGATGGGCCTACTAAATTCCATTTTGGTAAAAAGGTAAAGGATGAGTCTTTGTTTAGACAGCATGGAATACTCACCACGACTCGAGTTAGTGCGAGTTGTTACAACACTTTACACAGCATCCATCCATTGGATCTGTGCGTTGTAATTTTGTATTCCATTTTAGAATTATTTCGATGATGCGGCTTCAACTCAAAATAGCTACTTGATAGTCGCAGCTAGCGTCAAAACCGACAAGGTTTGGAGAACCTCAGGGATTTGTTAAGTGGCTACAAATGATAAAATTTTACACATAGTAAAATAGCGAATGACGATTAATATTAACTATTATGTGAAATAGTTACTTTACCTATACCTAACAATATATTTTAGGAAAAATAAAATAAAAAATCCTTCAGCATTCATTCTCTCAGCCTCAGCTCTAACATCACTTTTATTTTTAATTAAATTAGTAAAGTAAGAGTTTGACTACAATTATCATTTCTATTATTTTCTCATGTTTCAAATAAAAATTACTTAATTATTTTTATCTAATCTACATTATGTTCTATTGATATTTAATAATTATTTTGTGATTTTTTAGAAAAAAAAAATTAAACAAAATTATCCAGAAATTTATGGAGAGAGTAAAAGAGGGATTGTAAGAAATAGAGAATTTAGTGTAATGGAAATAATTAGTAAGCGATTAAGAAGTTGGTTCAAATTAGAGAAACATTATTAAGCGTCAATTTTATTAGCTATCAATTACTTACTCCTAATTACACGAGGTCGGTAATGTTGATAATTTTCTTATCATAGAATTACGCAACAAATGGTCTTAATTAAAATTTAAATAAAACAAAATAAACTTAGCGTGTTTGTTTCAAGGAAGAATAAAATGAGGTTTGTTAGTGTCTCTTCAATCTCTGACCAAAATGTTCTTAATCAAAATTTGAAATAAATTTATATGTGTTTGTTTCGAGGAAAATGAAATGAAATGGGGGTGGTTTGTTTGTGGGTGCCTTCTTTACTTCACACTGCATCAGTGAAGCCATATCATCATTGATCATCTTGTGAAGGACTAGACATACGATTCGAGAGAAATTCGATCTGTAAATTCTCCTTAAATGTTTGCATGAAAGGAAAAATCGTGGACCTCGTTGTAGTCGTATGCAAGGATCTGTAGTGATCGAGCATAGTCAGAGCTTGAAGCTTGTTCATGGAAAGTCTTAGTAGAGTAGAGATTAGGTGGCATGGTGGTATTTGCATTAAGGATTTTCGATAGTCTAGTCTTGCTCTTTGTTCCAAGTTGAGGCTTTTGATGTAGTTACGGAAAAAGTGCTGTCTTGGATACTTAGAGCGACATTTCCTCCTTGAAATTGTCTTCTTTGGCAGATTCAAATGGTTTTATGGGGTTTCTGTTTCTTCCGGACAACCTCTTGCATTTCATGAAACTGACACTGTTTATATGAGACTTGATTAGAATCTTGTCCTCCTCTTTACTCCATATGTATACAACATTATCAAAAGCACTTTTTGTGATATATGATTCCACTTCTATATGTGTAGATGATGGTCAATAATTGGGATGGACCTAGAAAATATAGTTAGGAGTGTGATGACTAAGTATTTTACGCTTGGGGTGAGTCGGGGTTGAGCCCTTATGTAGGTGCACAGCGATGATGGTCAAAGTTTTAAAAGGCAAAACTTAGATATACTCATAGGTCCCTAGTTATAGTGTCTCATATTTTAATACATGCATACTATTAAAAAAGTGCATCCTAGACTTTAATTTCTTTTTTAAATGTTTTTATTTTTAAAATGTTTAATTTTTTTTTAAAGATGGTGGAATTTTGGATCGTCAATTTCACGGTTTTACTTCACTCAGGCATGTGTCTTATGTTGCGCCTTAAGCATTAGTGACATCGGGAGGCTTTTAGAGTATGATGTTGCATATATTTCCTTTCTACCTTAAGGATGGAAAATAGTATATATAATTAATCTCCACAAGAAAACCCTAATGTTACATGTTTCCATTTGGGAGGTATGAGTGTTTTATTCATGTATATCTTTTCATAACTATGGTGATGTATGCATGACATATGGTAGGGAAAGGGAGACATAATTTTTTCTAATTAAGCTTACGGTGGAATATTGGATGGCTAACAAACAGAGATGGTGGAAGACATTAATATCGAGGCATTTGGGTGTGGACCTGGGTTTTAATTCGTGGAAGGAAAAAAAAACCCCGTATTCTATTAATACTATTCTTATTTTTCCCATCAAGAAAACAAAATCAATAATAGCCTGCCATTACAAAAACCATGTTACTTTCCGACTAATTATCGATAGATTGAAATGTTTTCATATGTTGTACTAATCAACATTAGTCGAACTTAAGAAGAAGAATCATACTTTGCATATTGCCAGCCTTCTTCATCACTTAGTCTTTGGAGTTATAAACTTCTGGCATGGTGGAAGAGCACTCTTGCAATCGGTGTTTCAAGGCAGTGTAAAGCAGTGGTATTTCATAAAAATTTGATTTATATAATATTCAGACTCTTTCTAACATTAATTTTATTGACTTTTTATCAATCCCTGCGGTACCTATCCAGGTGGCACAGGCTCAAGGAGTCTTGTTTAGAGTTAGTGCTTGGTGCCATTGGTTTAAGCGGTAGGCCAGCCCACGAATGGAAGATTTTATATGAAGTTAGACAGCCATAACCCATCTTCATTTTCCTTTAAAGAAGAAAGGTTCTTGGCAAATATATATGCGTCATGAACTACTCAACGAGAGGTGTCATTGATGAAGAATAAGAAATTTCTAGCATTTCATGTTGTCACGCATACCACGATATAGTCTCTTGATAATTTTACTAACGGCTAGTCCTTGATCGTTAAAACACTGAAAATTAAGTGGTGAGTGAATCAGGATCCACACAGTGCTTTGTATGCTATTTCTCACTTAATTGTCATTAGGCGAGGTGATCAATGGCGATAATACAATTGTTAGATATAAGAAGTCTTTTGTATAACTGACTTGCATACATTGAGCATTTTTATGTCTTTGATAGAACATTTTTCTACATTGGCAGGAAGCAATTCTCTTATCTCTTGCTTCTATACAAGACCATTGCTACTTCACTTGAGCCCGAGCTGAGACATCAACATAAAGAATAAACAAGTGAAATGTGGAGTTTGGAAACATAAAACCCTTTTTTTTTTTTTGATAGGCAACATGGAAACCATATATTGGGCAGCAGAGATTTCAACATAGCATATGGAATGTAGGATTCCCGACATTGATTGATGGACTATTGACACTACCGCTACTAGCGGGTGTAAAGCCACTCCACATAAATCTGGCCAGTTACTTCTTGACTAAGTCTATATGAATAGAAAGCGGTATTGCTTACTTAAAACTCATATAAAATTTTCCTTTTCTTTCGTGATTTGCTAAGTCTCGATAAGCGCATAAGGACATATTCCAAATCACGTAAACACGATTTACCTTTGTTCCCAGAAATATGGCAACGGCAACGTTCCTTCAAAGAGCCTCGGGCTCAACATTTTCACAACTACATTATGTGTATATGCTTCCATTAGCACCAAATTCAAAGTATTTCCTTATAAGAGATTATCAATATGACAACGATACAAAGTCGGAGAATCACTATGCTCCAGTGTTCGTACTGTACCTGGAAAATAGTTTTAAAACAACAAAATAATGAGAGCTAAACGAGCTCGGTAAGTGTATCTTTATAAAATGTTTGCTTTTACGAAAACATCTCAAAACTGTAAAACTCTCTTTTACAAGATATTTTCGAAGCCTTGCTTGCTTACTTTGTTTTGCTTTAAAAGTTTCTAAACTTTTCATAACTTCTTGCTTGCTTTAAAAGTTTCTAAAACTTTTCATAAATCTCGACTTTAAAAGTTTCACCAAAACTTTTATAAACACAAACACAGGCTCAAGCGCTTGCTTTAAAATAAAAGCGGGAGCTTTGGGCTCAATAACTGTTTTTAAAATAAGCGAACTGGGCTCGGCCAGTTTGCTAAAATAAACAGAACCTAGGCTACGACCATGCACCAGTGGTTGATTCAAAACTATATAAAACATGCTTATAAATCATCAACCAGGAGTACTGCACTTGTTGTACCTGATGAACAGGCACGACACATCAAACGTCATGATTGAAGGACTGGGTCCACATCACCTAGGTGGAAGAGCAACCGATTCACTTTTCTGTAAATATGGTGCGATTGACCTTGGTCTCGAATCCTGTAATTTAGCTAACTTCTATATACTCGATCATTCATGGTCTCCTTTAAATGCCATGATTGATTTGTGCCACGGTAGGGTGATCCGGAATCAACAAAATTTCTTTCCTATACTCCTCCTACTGCCGTAGTCAAGCTACTGCAGTATAGCGGTCTAGGGTCGAACACGGGGATGGGTTTTCATCCCATGAATGATTCGCATTAATGTTTGAAAATGGTGAGACTTTTATTTGGATTTTTGGTTTTGGTTAAAAACAGGTGAGTTGGTTGTTCCTTGGGATAAACTGAAATAACTAAAGCGAAAGTGAAATGGTAACCTTGAAGGCTTAGGTCACTAACTTGATAACATGGGGTGATAAAGTGTCTCGGGTTATTTCCTCGCATTAGGGCTAATGACATATAGTCAAAGCTAAAACGGATCTTTGTTTAGCTATAAACTATAAGACCACTCTATTTGAGTCGAATCAAAATGCGAGCATTGTGTCCCGGTCGAGTTTGAAACCCTAGCATTTAACCTCATTTCAATGGCTCGTAAATGACATCTAAAGAATGTCGATTGCATCTACATTAAGAATGCATGAACTACAAACATCAATAGTATTGACCAACGGAAAGGCGTTAAATGGCATTAAACCTAGTTTGCGGAAAGTTTGGAACCATAAATGTAGTGCCTGTATCATTTAAGCATGAGGACAACGTGGTAGCCCCAAACCAAGCCTTAACCCTCCTTGAGCTTTGAGAAACGCTAAGCATCATGGGATTGCATCTCGAGGGGTGTGTTTACAGCGTGAAAATGAAGAAAGAGGAGAAGAAGAAGCGAAATAAAACTAAAACTAAAGCTACGGAAAGCTTTTATAAAATGAAAAGTTAGGTTACAAAAGTTATAAGGTGGCTTATATGTGACCCAATGTGTGAAATATAAAAAAATACCTAAAATATGAAATTACAATAGGGACAAAATGGTAATTAATCAAAACGTGGTCGTTTGGAATCAAAATATCAAAACACAGTGGTATTTCGCTATGTAGGAAATTTGGCTAACATAGCGAAGACCTATCTTCATGAAATTTGGCTAAGCTAGAAAATTTCAGAGATGGCAATCAAAAATTTTGCTATGAGCCGGTAATTTTCGCTAGGCTACTGAGAATTTATTAACTCATAAGTGCATAAGCCGAAAATTTCGCTAGGATTGCCAATTTTTAAGCAATGCATATGTGGTTTCCTCTGCTTTGCTTGTTTGCCCTTGCATCAACCTTTCATCGACTCCACTTCACATTTCTTCATTTTTTGGTTGATGAAATCCTTAAATCCTCGGCATTACGCTTTTGACTTGATATCAAACTTGAAATTATTGTGAGGCATGCAAAACTGTAAAGTACAAAACAAGCTGAAATGGAATTGAGTGAACTAAGTGACACGCACATGTCCAATTGGCTCGAATTAATATGATTAGTCTTAAACACTCGAAATCTATGTGAATAGAGACTCGAAATAGCACTTTTTTGGAGCTGTCTTAACCAACATGTTGCTAGTCCTTAGCAATGCTAAAACAATAGGGTATGCATCTTGTGCTTTTACAAGAGTGTTTATGGTTCAAAAGTGTATGTGCAGAGGATAAATGCCTTTACAATGAGCAATTTACCGGCTGAGCGAATGCAGGCATGAAAGAAGCAAAAGACCATGAAACGAAGTTTTAAGAATGACATCGGTTCAAAGAAGTCGACTGAACTTCCACCAAAATCCTAATTGTTCCTAAAGTAACAGAGCAGGCGATAAATTGAAAGCTGTTCCCCAATAGAAACTCTTGCCATGGCCTTAAGCAGTTGACCAACCTAAATAGGACCAGTTACACTCTTATTTCTTCCTTTGATTACATTGTAGGGATTTTCTTGCTAAAGCTTCGACTTCATCAAAGAGTCGGGGGGTCATGACTCCTGACGGTCAGGTTTGAGCATCCAGCTTGAGATCAGCCGACCTGGCTTCAGCATGTCGCCGCCGGACTTGAATGACTTGAAAGTGCTTTTACAACTCGCTAAACTTCACCCCGTCCACAGTGTAAGCGAACACTAAGTCGATGACTCCCAACGATTAAGGTTTAGGGCATCGGGCTTTAAAGGCTTCGCCCGTATACCTGGGACGTGTTGTTGGTTTCTGAAATGACGTCACGGCTTTATTCTTCTTTTCTTCTTTTCTTTTTCATTTTGAAACTCGTTGAGATGTTCATACATAGATAACATAAACTGTGTAGATTAAGTAAATAGATACAAGGCCGGCTTTGCAAAGTTAAGAGATATAAAGCTTCTGACCTATTGAGCTGTCGGTGAGTGTGTGAATTAAGCAAAGGAGATGTTCGAGGTTTAATATCTTTGGAACTGATTGACCCGAAAACTAAATCATGCATGGAGTTGTTCTATCATTAAGGTAACATACGGGGCTTCAATTCTTCAACTAAAGGCAGAGTAGAAACCTGAAAACTATAGCCGTAAAAAGCTATTTAAAGAAATTCAAGAAAAATGATTTTTTAGCCTTTATAGCATGTATAACCATTAAAACTAAATTCAAAAGTATGAAAATTACCTCGGCCCGACCAGGTATGGGAATGAAAAAGTTAGGGATAGGCAGTACCTCCTTAAACATGGTGGCGGAGAAGGATCATCCCCCGATGGTTGATGTTCACTGCGACTACTAACCTGAAAGCAAATCAAATGCGGAAATACGATTGCTCACAAAAATTTTAAGCAAAGAAATTTAATTGAAAACTAAGCAATGAGATCGTGGCTTTTGAGACAGCGAGCCACCGACAAAACGTGTGGAATTTGTGGGGGAGAATTTCCTCCTTGGCCCGGTCTGTTTGCCTGACATGGGCTTCACCTGCGTCCGTGACTTTGATCACACATTATCATTTTGGATTGAGTAGGTCCGCGAACCATTGGGGTATACTGTTGACATGAATGGACGATCCATCGCGACTTGACTTGCGAATGGTGGAGTTTGGAGTCATACGAGGACTTGGTCCCCGCATTTGAAATTTTGCCGGTTATCATTGATCGTACCATTTTTGGATCTTTCTTCTTGATCTTGAATTGATGGCGTCGTTTGATATTTCTTCCGACTCATTGAGATCAAGGAATCTTGACTCCGGCCCATACTTAGATCCATGTTAAACTTCTTGATTGCCCACCATTGCCTTGTATTCGATCTCGTGGAAGGTGACATGCCTTGCATAGACAATGCAGATAATGGGGCATTCGAGGATTGTCTTGAAAGTTGTTACGTAGGCACACTGTGAATCAAAATTGTTTGATGGACCGGTTAACACATTCTTGTTACCACCTTCATTAAATGGTCTTGAAAATCTCTGTTAGCAGTTACACTTGACCACTTGTTGAGGATGGTGCGGGGTGGCTCGTGTTTCCTGTGTTGTATGAGGTTTTCAAAGGTTTGTTAATGCGAACCTCCATACGCTAATTATGGCTTTTGGTACCGAACCTAGAAAAAGATGTTTGCTTTGGAATTAAGCACCACCGTGGTCATTGGTTTGCGGTTGTGACCCGTTTGGACACATAGTCCCACTCCCGCGAATGTATGTATGACCATAAGATGTGAGGAACGGTCCGTAAAAATCGATGCCCCAAACATGAATATCTAGACCCAGCTACAAATTAGGTTCGGGGCATCATATGACGGTGAGACAATTTCCCGAGTCTTTGGCATCTATCACATACGGCACATTTGGTGTGCTTCTTTAAACAAGGAAGGCGTTAGAAACGACTATGACACCTTCATTGCGTCTTCTGAGGCGAAGTGACCTGCGGTACTCGTGGCGGTGGCTCAGAATTCTGTTGTTCTTCCTCGGGCACACACTTCACGATTATCGATGCGCACGGTATTTAAGCGAAGGGCTGCGCCGATATGAATGGATCTTAGCAAAGAAATACTTCCTATCCTGTTCTTTCCAATCATATGGGATTTCTCTCGTTGCGAGGAAATTGGCGATGTGAGCATACCCGGTGAGCTTTTTCGGTGCATTAGGACTCTTGAAATTCATCTGATGAGGTGAATTTATGAGTGTCATGGGCTATCGTTAACCTAGAAAGATGGTCTGCCACCTCATTCTCTACCCCCTTCTTGTCTTTAATTTGCAGGTTAAATTCTTGAAGCAGAAGAACCCATCGGATAAGTCTCGCTTTGGCATTTTGCTTGGTCAGGAGATATTTCAAAGCGGAATGATCTGTGAAAATGACTATATCGGACGACCAAGACCTTTCAAAGAATTTGTCTAATGCGAGACCACGCCCAGCAATTCACCTGCAGTAGTGGTATGGTTCCTTTGTTAGCCGTTCAAGGTTTTGCTTGCATAGTAGACTTCATGAGGTTTCCATCTTCTCTTTGGCCAAGCCTTTGCTCCCGATAAGCGAGATCACTTGCATCACCACGTCACCTGAGCGGCGCGATTGGGTGCGTCTTATTGGTGCGGTGGTCGGAATGGATTTGGCTCTCAGCTCTCCTGGCATTCTTTGCCCCGAACATACTCGACATCTTTCTCTAGGAGCTTGTAGGGGTTTAAGCGATCTTTGAGAGTGCTGATGAATCTCTGTGGCTTGCATGACCCAGTACTGCGTTTTTACATTTGTTGGAGATGGCGGCGGAGATAAGTTGATTTCGCTTTGTCAACTACTGTTCCCTGCTTTAGAAATAATGTGTCCAGCCTGATTCCTTGGTTAACCGTAAATGGCACTTCTCAGGTTGAGCACCAGGTTCTTCTCATGCACCTCTGCGAGGATGGCCTCGGATTAGTCGGACATTCTTCAAATCGCCTCCGTATCACGGTGATATCATCCATGTATACTTCCATTATACGCTCCACCATATCGCTGAAAATGCCAGCATACATCTCTGGAAGGAAATGTGGGCGTTCACGAGGCAGGCATCCTCTGTGCAGCATGGTGCGAATGGACAAGTAAAGGTGGTATTTTCTGATCTCACATTAAATCTCTATCTGAAAGTATCACGAGCCTGCCCATAAAAAGCAATAGAGCGGGTGTCGAGAAACTCTCCAAGAAGGCGATTAATGAATAGCGTGGGAAGTGATCTTTCCTGCGATTGCTTCATTGAGCCTCTATAATCATGCACACTCTCCAGCCAGGTAGTAAGAGCAGGTAGACAATTCCTCACCTTTTCATTTTTGCGGTTGTAAGCTGACTTCTTGGGCTTCAGGTTGGGCTTGCAGTGCTACTCGAGAGAAATGGGGTAAATGATCTAGGCTTGGAGCAATTTAGGGGACTTGATGACTACCTCCTGTGATGGGGATTCAACCTCCTGCGTGGTGCTATGACCTTAGACTCTTCTTAGATAAATGTGATGGGTGCGAGATTGTTGGATTTATGCCTTTTAAATGGAAATTTTCCACCCAAATGCTCGCTTGTTCCTTTTGAGGAGAGTCTGTGAGTTATGCTCTTATGAAGTGGTCGCCAGTGATCAAATCACATTTGGACATTGCCATTCTCTTCCCGAGGAATGCATACTTTAACTCGGCCAGGAGGGTTTGAGCTCTGTGGTGAGGTTCCTTTCAGTTCGTCACTAGTCAATAGAGGTGGGAACTTCTATTTTCTCCTCCCAGTACCCTACTCTGAAAACTCTGCATTGAAAGTTCTTGTTGCTCTCAGAGGCATTCGAGATAACTACGGGGTTAATACATCTTGCACTGCTTGCTCATTAGCACCATTCTTGAAATTGCATCTTATTATACGGACTTCTTCACGATCATCTTCCTGCGAGTGCATATGCAGCTTGCACCGATGAAAGATGTGAGTTAGTTCATATTCCCAAAATGTGAATTACATAACCCCATTAGCGAGTTTATTATGGCATTGATAGCCAAAATGGCCTCCCCCGATATGATAGACGCGTGATTGGCTCTCCTTTTAGCGGAAACACGTGTCGAGTAATGAAATCTTGGATGAAGTAAAATCTTGTCATGTATTAAAACATCCTCAATGGTTCCCTTAGGTATTTTAATGAACTGTCGGCTAGTGGCCGATTAATGATGGAAGTGGGTTTCGGTTCTCCCGAGCCAAGTTGCTTGTACATGGAATACGGTAAAGAGGTTTACTGTCTCCCGAGTCTAATAGTGCTTTCTCTGCACTAATGTCTCGATATTCGAGATTGTGGGACGTCAGGATCTTTATATTTCGGGTCTTGCACTTTCGATGATAGCGATCACTTGCTCGGTTAAAAGGCCTTTTGTTTACATTGAGACCTCTTTGCAGGTACCTGAGTCCTTCGAAATTTTGCATAAGTGGGGACTTGTTTGATGTGTCCAGGAGAGAGATATTAACTTTCATAGCAGTAAAACCTCACAGCATTTCTGTTTGGTTAACGGGATTTTCTTTTTCGAAGGCTTTGTGGGAATGGAGATTTGCCCAGTTCACCTCTTCCCTTTTCTTTGTTGTTCTTCCTCTGGCGGATCGGCCTCGTGGGAGGCGACAGCTAGAAGGCGGGGCCTGGCGGTCTCGGCTCTTTACCGCTAACTTAAAGTCACCCTCTTGCCTTGACTTCATCAATTCTTACATTTGGATCATTGGTTGAGCCTATTGTGCACTCCCTTCGATGTTCTTTGTGAATGGGAAGAAATTTCCTTTTTCGACACATACTATTGGTTGGACAGCCTCGAAATCTCGAGTACTGCTTGTCCGGTTCTGTTGAGTGAGCTTTGGCGCTTCAATTTTTGATTAGTGCAGTTTATTCGGCACCTTACGTTCTTCCTCTGGTACTACCACTTTACTTAAGTGAAGGATTGCTGCTTTCGATAAGAAGAAGGTGGAGCGACTGCGTGTGTTGAAGTGGAACTGGCTATTCTTTGTGCTCTGTGGGACATATGCCGGGGGTTTGGCTTCCATGGCCAGTGCGGATGATTTCTCGGTGGGGTTATAGGTGTTGCCATATGAACATTTGTGGGTGGCTTATTTTGATTCGAGGACATGGGCGTACTCTTGTGATGCTCACGGGTCATTGTTTGTCACGACCAATCGAAAACAAGATGGATGAGATCACGGGTAACTTCGTTTCTTGCTTGCATTTATCTTGGCTTCTCATTTCGGCTCACTCGACAACCGAGTCAAAGTGGTGAGTTTGCTTTCATCTTTGTGTCTTGGAAAGTGCATAAATGTCCCATCGGGTGGTTCGAAGGCCTTGATCTTCCCGGCTTCCCTTGGATTCGGTTCATCGATACGCTGAGGTTTATTACATGATTCAAAAAGTCCATGGCCTCGTGCGGGTGTTTGCTCAAGATCCACACTGCACATGGTTTCCAATAGTAGCTTCATGGTGAGACATACCATCATAAAATGGTTCACTAGCATCCATGTATCAAAACCATGAATTGTGGGCATACCATTGATGGTCTGTGAATCTTTCCCGACGCGATGGCTTCTCTCATTGTCATAAATTTGGTAGGTGAGTCATCTCTTATTTGTTGGTCTTGGTTGTCTTGAAGAACTTCTTCAAAGCTTCCGGCAGTTCGACGATTCTGGTGTCAGCGGCCTCGATGAATTGAGCCGTATTTGTACTTATCTTTCGGTGTCGGGAATGCTTTCGGCATTAAATCCATGTCGAGCCTCCTTCCTTAAAGTTGTGTACTTCTCGAATTCGGGATATGAGTATAAAGTTCTCATTCTCCATTCACATGGAATGTGGGGAGGCTTGGTAGCCGAATAGGGCGCACCACCACATCATCGGTAGGTGGTATGATGCGGAGTGCGCTCCTCTAGGAAGGGTGTGGCTGTGATCCTCGTCATTTTGTATGCTGTTGGATTCATAGGGGTGCTTGACCAGGCTTTCTTTGTTCCTCGAGTAGAGGATCCATTTGGTCTTGTGCACCTTGATTTCCTGACCTTGCTCATTGGTGCCCTCACTCTTCTTGATCTACGATATTCCTCTATCCCAGTCTTTGCGTAAACACATGTTACCACAAATGACACAAAACAAGAGCACTAACAAAACTTGCCAAAAAAGAATTCGATGTTAGCTAAAGCTAAATGTTGTATGAAACAAAAACTTGATTGCATTAGCTACTTGAAATCTTGCGGTTGAGCAATGAAAATTCAAAAAGGATTGAAGGTCACGACACTTGTAATGTAGTCTGAGTACATCTCAACTCATGTCGCTCGTAGTTTGTCACCACCCCGGCTGACGGCGCCATTTTGATTAGTGCCACGGTAGGGTGATCAGGAATCGGCAAAAATTTCTTTCCTATACTCCTCCCTCTTTGTAGTAGTCAAACTCTTTGCCCAATTATAGTGATCTAGGGTGGAACACGGGGATGGGTTTTTCATCTGGAATGATTCGCATTAATGTTTGAAAATGGTGAGACTTTTGTTTGGATTTTGGATTGGTTAAAAAACGGGGAGTTGGTTGTTCTTGGATAATGAAATAGCTTAAGCGAAAGTGTGATGGTAACTTATGAAGGCTTGGGTCAGCTTGATAACATAGAGGGAGTATTAAAGTGTCCTCGGGTTATTTCCTCGCATTAGGGCTAATTACATATAGTGAAAGCAGCCGGATCTTTGTTTAACTATAAAAACCTAACCACCAGATACTCCTATTTGAGTCAAATCAAATACTAAGCATTAAATGTCCCGGTCGGTTTGAAACCTGGCATTTAACCTCATTCAATGGCTCGTAAATGACATCTAAAGATAATAGTGCATCTAAATTAAGAATACCTTGAACCTAAGCATAATGATGACGAAAGAAAAGACATTAAATGGCATTAAACCTAATTTTGGAAAGTTTGGAATATAAATGGAATGCGCATCATTTAAGCATGGAGACAAACACGGTAGCCCCAAAACCAAGCTAGCAACCCTCATCTTCAAGGCTTTGAGGCTTAGCCAAGCATCCACTTGAGTTGTTATCCTCGAGGGTGTGTTTGGCCGTAGAAAATGAAGAAAGAGGAGAGAGAATAGAAGCCAATAAAACCTAAAAAGCCAAAAGGCTGCGGAAAGCTTTTATAAAAATGAAAAGTTGAGGATTCTGAAAGTTATAAGGTGGCTTATATAGCCAACCCAAATGTGTGAAATGGCAA